>JAODAL010033990.1:0-44863 GCA_025379985.1 Phyllomedusa bahiana | reverse complement strand
GCCATGCCATCACATGTAAGAGCCTGCAACCTCTCTGCGACAATGCGGGATAAAAAAATTTACAGACTCTGTTTAAATGAAAAAGTCTGTATATGATAAAACACACCCGAAATTTAACCCCAATACAACCTAACAGGATAGGGGTTTCCCAAATTTAAATTTCCCCTAAAAAAGCACAGTAAATTTAAATGAGGCGGAAAAAAAAACACTCTGTATTTGACCCCAATACAACACTAACAAATTGAGTGGATTCCCAGAATCTGAAATCCCTAAAATAGCACAGGTGAAATTTTAAAAGTTTGGGACAAAAAACACCTTTATTGACTCACGTCAACACTAACAAAAGAGGTTTCCCAAATCTAAACCCCTAATAAAAGCACAGAGAAATTTAAATGAGGCGAAAAAAAACCACTCTGTATTTCACTCCCAAAACAACTTTAAAAAGATTAGGGATTCACGAATCTGAAATTCCCTAATAATACAACGGTTAAATTTAAATGTATTGGGCAAATTACCCCCACCGGACACCCTGGAAAAACCCCCCAAAAAACAAATAAAAGATAACGGGGGGTTTGGGGGGGGGGACTGGTTTGTTCAGGCTGCGGGGAACAACGGCTGCAGCAGCTGACACATCCACCCTGTTTAAAACACTTGCGGGTGACAACTCTGAATGACGGGGGGCCCAGCCACTCCTGAAGGGGCAGTTTGCACCACCAATGGGGAGGACCCGGGGGGCCGCTCCAATCACTCGGGGGGGGCGGGTATCCAGGAATCCCTTTAACCCCCGAAGGCTGGTGCTGGCCTTGATATTCCTCTACCTTGTTTTTTTGTTTTGCATTCCTTAACCTGCCTCGGTTTCCCCTTGCCCCCCAGGCTCCTGATTTGTACCTCGCTCCCTTTCGGTTTGACCTCGGCTTTTTTACTTTACCCTCTGGTTCGATTTGTGGCTTTGGCTTTCCTATTTGAATTACCCGACTTCTACAATTCTACTTCTTCACCCCCCGAACTTTAGCAAGCGGGGATGTCCCCCAAATCCGTCGCCGCCTAGGGCGCATTCCAAGTACAGGGACAGTGGTTTGGGGGTTCCATTAGGGCTCACTGCACCCCCTTTGACTGACATTACACAACCGAAACCGTTACTGTTTTAAAAGCCTCCCACTATGGCCCCCCCATACAGCTCGGGGTAGAGCAATTGCAGGGGCTAAACCCACTAGTCCAGATTTTAGCTGAGGGTAGAACAACAGGAGTCAAACCCCAAGCAGAGTGTCCCCACTACCTTCCCCACATGTGGAACCCCCCTATTCAGTTCCCTGACAGGTTCTTTTTGGCAACGGAAGGCCTTTGTGGCTTTTAGAGAGGGTTGTCACCCGTATTTTAGCTCCGCCCTTTTACCTCAGGGAATGAGAACAAAGGGTGGGAATTTGTTATTTCCCTACTGAAAATCCCCCCCGGGAGTGGGCTTTTTGTAACCCGCCTTTGACTCACCTGAATTTCTTTTTGGGGACGTTTTTTGCCCTTTGGGTACTTTTTTAATGGCCCAGAAGGAACGTGGCCGAGCTCAGCTACCACCTTGGGCGGGGTAGAAGACTGTGGAGGGTTTTGCCCGAATTTTCCCGTCGCGGGTTGCTTCCGTCGGGGTTAAAGATGCAGCCTAAATGCCAGTTTTAGATTAGGGGTTAGCTGACCTTTTGGGAAGGGATTTATTGGTGACTTCCCTACCCCTGGAACTTTTAATGAGGCCAGGCACTCCCGTCGTCGGACAGCTTTTTTGGGGAGAGCGGCGGGGGGAAAAGGTTCCCCCCCCCGGTGGGTTTCCACCCCAGGGGTCACCCCTAAACCCTTGTTTTCCGATTAAAACCCAGAGGAACCCATGCAATGGGGGTTTTTTTTCTGTCACTCGGCAAAGTGACCAGGAATACTTGTCGCACCGGGGGTTTGTTTTCTCTGTGGAAAGAACACAGTTTTGGGGGAATCTCCAAAGGGAAGACCAGGTCAAAAAACCAACCCTAGGTGGTCAGCGGGAAGACACCTGGGCAGCAGGTATTTCCTATTGATCTAATATTTTTTGCTACCATTAAGATTTTCATACTGCCCCAAATCCGGGTTCGGGGAGTGCTTTGTGGATTTCGGGATCAGCTTCAATTTTTTTTATGCGTTTTCACCAAACACGGGCCTACCTTTTTAACCGCTATCGACTCGCTGCGGGCTGGGGCTATTGATTTCCATTTCCACTAATTGGGCGTAATCCAATATTGTAGCCCGACTGGAGAGGTGTCGGACCCAAACATATTGAAAATGTTTTCTATTTGTCATGGGGGGCTGCCCGCTGTTTGGGGGGGTTTTTTGGGGCCCGCCCTGCTTCAAAAACATAACCCAGTTTTTTTAACTGGAATTCAAAAATTATCAGGTTTGGGGGACAACGGTGTGTTGACAGATGTCTCCTACCATCGGGCCAATACGATGTCGGGCTAATGTTCTATCTGGAAGCGCTGTGCCGCTTAAACCCTATGGGGATCTTTGCATTTGGGCGGGGGCTAATTTTCCCAGAATCGTCCCCTTGGTAACATCCTTTTCCACCTGTCCCCTAAGTCCATAGGGTTCAGGAGGTGGTTAACCCCGGTGGCTTTCGCTGAAATTCCCCTCTTCTTTCTGTATACTAACTTTCCCTCGTGCACATTGTAAGAGGTATATTTAGCCTGGACCCGCCCTCTAGGGCCTTTTCCCTTTTTCCCCGATTGCATAAGGGGATTAAAAATGAAGTCATCCGTATCTTATTCGCGTAAGGCCCAAAATACTGCGTACCTGGTCCTTGGAAGGGGGATGGCCGAGGAGAGATCATGGGGTTTTTTGCAAACCATCCATGCGATTGCCTGGGAGGGGAATTCCATGAGTCTCACCCAACAAACCCAACCAGGGAAGGGTTGGGGGCCCCTCCTAAAAGGGGGGGATACTGTTTAAGGGGGAGGGGGCTCAGGCTGCAGGGGTCAAAAGGGTGCAGCAGCTGAGCACATCCCCCCCCTGATACACTTTCTGCTACAACTCGGGGATGACAGGCCCAACACTCCGACAGGGGGCGGGTTTCACCAGCCAAGGGAGGACTCGGGGGGCTGCTCCAAACACGCGGGGGAGTACCAGGAATCCCCTTTAAAATCCCCGAAGGCTGATGCGGGCCGTGTATTCCTGCTCTTTGTTATTTTTTTTTGCTTATCCTATACCAGACCCGGCCTTTCTCTTTACCCCGGTTTGTCTCCTGATTTTGTAAAATCGCTCCAGTTCGGCGACCCGGGTTGTTTGCGTTTAACCCCTGGTTTTATTTGTGCTTTGGCGTTCCCATTTAAAATTTACCCGCCCGTCGACTATTTTACTTCCTCACGTCCCCCGCATTTAGCAGACAGGGACTTCGCCCACTTGCCGCCCCCCCCTTGGGGGAGCACCCAAATGGCGGGGGAGGGGCTGGGTTCCAGTTAGGGCTCACTGCACCTCCCTTGACATGACAGCTGGTGGCATTAAATTTGGGCAACTGAGCCCCAGTCTCTGATAAAAGCAGCTTCTTTCAGGGTGACTTTTATAGAGCAATGGATCCAGAACACTGGGTGAGTAAGTAACAGACTTCTAGTGGTATTTTTCCCCTCCCCAATCGCTGAGTAAAGCAATTTGCTTTATAATGAGATCTGTGTAGCAGCAGCCACAGCAGCAGAGATGCTGTTATGTCAAGACACCACGAGAGGAATGTGAGAAGTGTTAGTGTCGTCCTTACTTATAGTGCTGTGATGTCACAGAAGCCCGCCGGTCTGCACATGTCATCGAGGGTCCTCCCTTCTTCCTCCCAGAGTTCTCTGCCGAATGTAACGCCATGTGCTTGCAGCCATTTTAGCAATTAAAAACACGCTTCGTTCCCGCGAATAACCCTAATCTTCGGCTGCGTGCAGAAACAAAGTTTTCCTGAAATTCTAAACGAATTCCACTTCTTTAGAATCGATTCGCCCATCTCTAGATATGATGCCTTTTTGTTCTTATTCTTTGAAGGTCATGTAGTTGAAAAACAGATATGATGGATATCCCTATAATTTACTATGGTCTAATATAACTGTCCCAGGATCATTCAAGTTAGGTAGTTCTGAAATGTTGAAAATGTTGAAAAGTTCATTTTAGCAGTTTTGGGGCCTCATTGATTGCATAACACACTGTTTCCAAATCTCCTATAGAAATAAATCTATTTCAAATAGTGGTTGGTTGCTGCAAATTATTCTGATTGAAGAAAAAAATTTTTTTGCAGTTTTCAGGGTTCAGTAAAGGGTTCTCCTATACAGAGAAATATATTCTAAATAGTTTTTGGTTGCTGAAAATTATTCTTAGTGGGGAAAAGTTCATTTTTCATTTTGGTGTTCAGTAATTGCATAACCATGTCCCCAAAATCTTTTTATACAAAGAAATTATTTAAATAGGGGTTTGGGTTGGAAAATTATACTGAGAGAGAAAATTTCATTTCGGGCATTTTGGGGGGGGAAATTTCCCTTTCAAACTACCGTGTTTTTGTCATACGGTACCTACCCTCTTTCTTCTGTCAATTACAGTATGTTTCTCCCTGTGAGCCACCACCCCCATCCCCCACTTTTCTGCCCTGAATGTTTGGGGACTACAGCCCCCAGGCGACCCTCCTTTTGTATTGTGTATTTTTCTCCCTGTACCACCACTCCCATCCTCCACTTGCTTTCTGAATTTTTTGTGGGATACAACCCAGGCATCTCCATTTGTTTTGTGTTTTTTTCTCCCCGTGACCACCACCCCATCCCCATTGCTGTCTGAATGTTTGTGGGACTACGCCCCACGACCCTCCATTTTATTGTGTATTTTTTCTCCCTGTGAGCCACCACCCCATCCTCCACTTGCTGTCAAATTTGTTTGTGGGACTACACACCAGGCGATCCTCCATTTTAGTGTAGTTTTCCCCTTGAGCCACCACTCCCATCCTCCACTTGTGTCTGAATTTTTGGGACTCAGCCCCCGGGTGATCCCCATTTGTATTGTGTATGTTTTATGTAATGGAATAATTTTTGTGCTAAAAAATAACTTTCTGCATCTCCTACTGTGACAATAGGCCTCCATGCCCATTTTTCCCACTTGAAAAATCCCTTCTGCCGGTAACATCCCCCAAACCCCCCCACTTTTTGTTTCACCCCCTGTTATCTGATTTTAAGATATTGTCTATAAAAGGCACATGTGGGGGTCATTTGTTGACCTGGTCAGTGATGCATACCATAGATGCAATACCAAAAAAAGTGCAATTTCCCAAAAAGTGTGACTTCAAATTAACCAGAATTGAAGCCAGAAATAACCGGGAAATGCCCTTTAAAAGGTAACCATTGGTTGTCTGCTTTATGTCATACCACCCCCAAAAAGCACTTCTATCCACATCCCCCCAAACCTCCTTATTCCTAAAATTTCCTTGCCTACCCTCACACACCCACACTGGGCAACGATTTCCATATCTCCCCTACACCTACCCTCCCCCCCCTCACCCCTCCACCTCTTTCCAGCAAAAAACCTCCCACAAAACCTACAAAACCCCCCTTTTTTGCTCTATCCCACACAAAAACCCTCACCTCCCCCAAATTCTCCTTGCTCTGGGGCATATCTCCCAACCCCCGGGTCCCCCTCAGCGCACCCCCCCTTTTTTTTTTTTCACCTCCCCCTTACAGGCCAAAAAAACAAACTCCCATAACCCCTTAAATTAAACCCCCAATCCCCTACCCCCTATCCCACCCCCATGTATGGACTCTCTGAATGCACGTTTGTGGGCAACAAGCTTCCCTTCATCCATGCCTCTTCATCTCCCGCAACCTACCCTTTCCCTTTGGGACAAAACCGAAACCTGGGTGACCCCCCTCTGACAAACAACTTCCCCTATCACTCTCTTATTGGGGGGCTTCATTTCCCACACCCCCCGCTCGGAAGTAAACAAGGCGGTGTCGGCCTTTTTCTGTCAATCCTCCCTTTTTTTTGTCCCCATCCACCATTTTAACCTTCCCCCCCCCTTCCCCTTTTCAAATTTGCACTCCATCCGCACTACTCCCCCCCCAAACCCCAAAATTTGGTTTTGGGGTTATCGCCCCCAAACCCTGCCAACCGCCTTCCTTTTACCACTTCGGTTCCGGGCCCCTTTTCACTTTCTTTCCACTACATCCCCACTATTTCGGGAGATTTCAACATCCCCAACGACCCCCCCCCGCTCCACTACTAAAAAACTCCTGTCACTCTCCTCTTCCTTTTTTTTTGGGTCACCCATGGGCCTCTTTGGGGCCCCTCAAAAAGAGAAAAAAACTTTGAGACCTCGGGGTTTAAAATTTTTTATCAAAATTGGTGAACCGAGGTCCAAATTTTTTCATGTATGTAGAAGCATAAATGCTTTTTAGGATTACCACTAGTGTATTGCCTCATAAGATTGGGGAACACTGGCCTCATCTTCACCCCCTTGTCCCCTTTTCAAACACCTCAATCTTCCTTTACCCATCCTGAACACAATCTGCTCACCTTCCCACCAATTCCACCCCCCTTCCCCTCTGCCCAAAATCAACTCCCCCTAGAAACCTGCAACACCTTAACCCCCGCCCTCTTGAATCTTTTTTTCCCCTTCTCTAACCATCTCCTCATTTGCTGCCCAATGCAGCCACCCTTTCTACAACAACACAATCCCTCCACTTTGATCTGCCCCCCTCTCACAACAACAGAACCCGCAAAATCAACAGCAACCCGGCACAAAAGCCCACCAAAAAATGAGGCGAGCTTCTAAGTTCTGAACGCCACTAAAAAAAACCCCCGTCCACGCGACTTTTACCTTTATACAAACAACATGCATACATTTAAATCTGCCCCCTATCAATCAGCCAAACAGGATTTTCTTACCACCCTCTACCTCCCTGTCTCACAACCCCCGACAACTGTTTCAAAAAACCCTTTAAAAGCTCCCCTCCACCACACCCCCTCCCCCATCTCTCCTCCACAATGACTTCGCCATCACTTCCTAAATTTAAAACAACCATCAACAAAGCTTCACCCTCGTCCCTCCACTTCTCTACCCCCTTGTCCCCACATCCCCCCTCTTCATTCATCATATTCCCCCCCTAAATTCCTTTCTCTGTCACTCATACAACCTCCACTCTACTGTTTCCCAAAACCAAACCTCACTACCTTAACTTGACCCACTGCCATCTCCCTCCCCCGAAATTAGTGGTGTCTCACCCACCCTCGCCCATTCTTCAACCCATAATTAACCTCTGGGATCTTTCCTTCCCCTTGAGCAGCACGCTATTTCAACTGTCCCTCATCATCCCCCAACTTTTCTCCTTGACCCCCCTCAATCTGGCTTGACCCCACCACTTTAAAAAACCCCCCTAACCAAAGTCACCAACTATAGCAACTCCAAAGCCTCACGCCCCCTACTATGTGCTTCTCCTTCCTCACCTGTCCTCCCCTTTGACACTGTCGACCACTTTTCTCCTCATAAAATCCCCTCCTCCCCGGCATCAGGGGCTTACCCTTTCCTGGATTCCTCCCACCTCACTGATCGGACATTCAGCGTTCTCATCATGCACCACCTCCTCCCCTTTCCCTCCTTATTGGGGTCCCCCAGGGGTCTGTCCTGGGCCCACTACTCTTTTCTATCTACACTCTTGGTCGGGTCAACTAAAGCACGCATCTTTTTAAGATCTGATGATACCCAAAATTACATCTCCGGGCCCCAAATTTCCTCTTACTCTCCCGGACCCTGACTGTCTTTCGTCCATATCCTCCTTCTTCTCCTCACGTCTCCTGAACTAAACGTGGAGAAAACTAAATTTATCATCTTTCCCCCCCATCCCACCCATCCCTCCACCTGATCTCTCTATCCCAAATCAATTCTACATCTCTCACCGCTCCCCAAAAATCCGCGCCCGGGGTAACCCTTGCCCAATTGTCCTTTTAAACCGCACACAAAACCCCACCTCTGCCGCCCCCACCCGAAAAATATTCCCTATCCGCTAATTCCCCTTTAAATTTGAAAGCAAAAAATGTGGTCCGCCCTCGTCATTCACCCTAGACGAACACCATTTTTGTGGCTTCCCGTCTACACTCTTGCACCCCTCCAATCCATCCTTAAACTCTGCGCCCTTTTGTTTCACCTCTCTCCTCGATCCCTCTGCCCTTCCTCCCTCGCCAATCCCTTTACGGTTCCCCCCTTTGGCCCCCCGAATCCAGTTCAAGTTATAAAACCCTTTACCACAAAGGGTCTACATAACCATTTTCCCCCATACATACTCCTTAATTCCGAATCTCCCCTCACGCAAACTCCCTCCTCACAGAACCTTCTTCTTTTGCTTCCCCGTGTCAACTCCTCACATACCCGTCTCCAAACTTCTCCCGTGCATCTCCCATACTCTGGAACTCACTACCCCCCCAACACCTCGACTCTCCCCCACTCTCACCACCTCAAAGCAAACCTGAAAACCCTTTCTCTTCAGGATTGCCTTTAAACAACAATAACCCCACCCCCAGAAACACCGGCCCACAAACATGTCTGCCCCTCACCTTCTGTCTCGTCCCATCTTCCATTTAGAGTGTAAGCCCTCACGGGCAGGGACCTCTTTCCTTCTGTACCAGTTGTTAGTTATTAATTTTGTCACCTTTGTACTTGTTTGACCTATGTTATGTATGAAACCTGAATGTACAGCACTCTGGAACCAAGGGCGCTCAAAAATAAATAATAATAATAATAAATAATACAGACATATATCCAGGAAATAGATTTTTCTCTATTACTAAATCTTACTCAATGCCAAAAAGTGTAATTTTGCCAGATTTTAAGTCGACATAGCGCTGAAATATACCAGTTTGTTATTGTGATCCACATATATATATATATATATATATATTTTATAATATATATATATATATATGGTATTATTTTATATAATATATATATATAAAACATTCTCTCTTTTTTATTACTTTATACAGGCAGTCCCCGGGTTACAAACGGGATAGGGACTGTGGGGTTTGTTCTTAAGTGAAATTGTATGTAAGTCGGAACAGGTATATTTATTAGATGTAATTCCAGCAAAAAAAAATTTTTTAGTTTTGGATAGTACAGGGAACATTTTTTACATTTGTTTTGCTATCTATGCCCTTTTTAAGAAGATTTCAACTAACATTCTGTATCTCATACACAGCTGTGGGATGCTGGCACTTGATTATCATGGGGCGTGACTCAGTGCTGAATGTCAGCCATGCCCCATAAGTCTCTGTTTGTAACTAGGTAACTAGGGGACGTATGTAAGTCGGAACGATTTAACCCCTTACCGCCGGAGCCAGTTTTGGCCTCTCTGACAGAGCCCCATTTTTGAAATCTGTCATGTGTCACTTTATGTGAGAATAACTTTTTGACACTTTAACCTATCCATGTGATTCAGAGATTGTTTTCTCGTGACACATTATACTTTAAGATAGTAAGAAATTTTGGTCCAAAAAATGCTTGTTTATTTGTGAAAAATATCAAAAAATCGTGAAAAATTTGAAAAATTTACCACTTTTAAACTTCAAAATTTTCTGCATGTAAGACAGATAGTTATTCCACTCAAAATAGTTTATAACTAGCATCTACCATATGTCTGCTGTAGATTTTCAATTTTTATGCATTATTCACAAGAATACGGTAAATGTGATCAGGGAAATGCAAATTAATATTGATTCCCCAGATTCTGCCGTTTTCAGAGATATCCCATATGTGGCCCTAGTGCATTATTTGGCTCAACCACAAGCCCCAGAATAGGAGGAGCACCTACTGGACTCTGGGGGTCTCATTTTCATTACGATTTTATTTAGGGGCCATTTCAGTTTTGCGGACACCCTAAGGTGCTAAAAATTAATAAACTCCCCTAAAAATACCCCAAATTGGAAACTACACCCCTTAAGGAATATATCCAGGGGTGTAGTGAGCATATCGACCCCACAGGTGTGTCACAAAAATTTTTAGCGTTAGGCTGTGAAAATTTTAAAAAACATTTTTTTTCCAATAATCTGCAATTTTAGCTGAAAATTTATAATTTTTACAAGGCATCCTGGTAAAAAAAAACACCCAAAACCTTGTTACGCAATTTCTTCCAAGTTCAGCAATACCCTACATGTGGGTGTAAAACTGCTGTTTGGGCGCATGGCAGGGCGTATAAGGGGGAGTGTTACTTTGGATATTTGGAACGCAGATTTTGGTGGGGCCATGTCGCATTTACAAAGCCCCCAAAATACCAGAACAGGTGAAACCTTACAGAAGTCACCCCATTTTGGATTCAGCACGCCTCATAGATCTCATCTAGGGGTGTATTGTGCTTTTTGGGTGCACAGGTTTTCCAAAGTTTTTTTTTTTTGCATTGGGCTATGAAAATGAGGGGAAAACCAGTTCCCCCCTTTTTTTTTTTTTGGGCTTAAATTTTTAAACAAGGGTTCCCCCGGGTTGCAGTATAAGTGATGGGAAAATATCTTTATATGGGGGCCCGGTAAAATTGCAATGATATAGATTTTATTTTAATTTTTTTTTATGTTTTTTTACTTTTCCCACAATAGAAATAGGCTAAAAAAAAATTGCTTTTTTTTATGTTGTCCTGCTCTGAAAAGCCAAAAACGTTTTCATTTTTTTTGGGGAGTGATTAGGGGCTTTTTTTTTTGGGGGGAAGAGTTTAATTTTTATTAGTACCATTAGGGGGGGCATATGCCGCTTTGATCATTTTTTTATTACGTTTTTGTGGGGCCCTTTTTTGAACAAAATAAAGCTTTTTCCTGGTAGTGTTTTTTTTTTTTTTTTTTTTTTAACGGGGCGGTCACCGGGCAGTTTTAGTGACTTGCTGGGTTTTTAACTCAGCAGGCGATACGATTAAAACGTTTCCCCAAATTTTTGTTTTTTTTTTTTTAGGTTTTACTGCTTTTACAAAATTAAAACTTTTTTTAATTAAAAAAAGGAAAACACTTTTTTTTGCATGCCATAGCCCCTGGAGCCATAATTTTTTTAAATTTTTCTTGTTTACGGACTTTTGTAGGGGCTTTTTTAAATTTAAAGGGATGAGTTGACGTTTTTTTGGGTTATCATTTTTGGGGGGACCAGCCTTTTTGATCAGTTTTAAAAATCCTTTTTAAAGGGAAAAGGCGGGGTGAAGAAAATAATGCAATCCTAGTAGTGTTTTTTATTTTTTAATTTTTAACAGCACTCACCTTGCAGTATCCATGACCATTAACTTTACTCTCGGGGGTCGATACGATTCCCGGCGATACCCTATTTATATAGATTTTTTTTTAATTTGGAAGCACTTTAAAAAAAAAAAGTTTTTTTATTGGGGGTTAAAAAAAAATTTTTAAAATGCACCCGCTGTCTTTGAGAGCCCTAACTTTTTTTTTTTTTCCTTAAAACAGAGATTGTAAAAAAATTTTTTTTTTTGGGGTTTAAACCTGGGGGTTTTAAAATTGGTACAACTTTGGCGTTTTTTATGGGGGGTTTTTTAAATCGCTTTTTTTTTCCATTTAATGTGTTTGCAGGATGAAACAAAAATCGAAAAATTCTGTGCCTGTTTTTTTTTTTTGTTTTTTCCCCGGGGGTTCACCAAAGGGGTTAAATTTTAACTTTGGAAAGTTTTATGGGGGGATAGTTACGCACGCGGCGAACCAAATTGGGAAACTTTATTTATTTTTGATTTTTTTTGGGGCGTTGCCTTTTAAAAAAGGGGGAAAAGGGGCATTTGGAAATTTTTTTAAATTTTATTTTTTTTTTGGTTTTATTTTTTTATTTTTTAACTTTTTCACTTTTTTTTAAATTTTTCCCCATTTGGGGAATTTGTAACTGAAAACCCCCCGGGGAAAAAGCAATCTTTAGTTTGGGCTTTTGGAAAGGGGCAAATCTGTGCACGCTTTTAGGGCTTTTCTTAGGTCGCCTTTGGCAATGGACACCTTTGGACAAAGAAATTGGGGGGCATGGTGACGCCCGGGGGACTACCCGGAGGGCATTCAGACAGCACCCGGGGGGAGTCTGGTAGGAAAACGGGCGGGGCGGCTCTGTTTCCGCTGCCTCGCCGATCGTAGGCAGAGGGGGGTCAAACCCCCCCTGCCTGCGGAAACATTATCGCGGCCCTGACAGGCTGCGGTAATGATGGGGGGTTTTTCCCCCGCCGGCCCGGGGCTCAAATCCGGCCCGGGGGTGATGGGCATGAAGCCAGCGGTAAATTTTCCCTGGTTTCCATGCCGCGATCGCGCGGGGGCTTGCCCGCAAGCCCGCCGCGACGCCGGGCGTATGCATACTCCCAATTTGCGGGAAGGGGCACTTCCCGCTAGGGGCGTATGCAAACCCCCAATGGGCGGGAAGGGGTTTAAATGGGGGGGCTGCCTGTATCTGCCCCAGGGAGACTTTTAAAATTTAGTTTTGAACATTTAGAACTAAAAGGGGGTTTTAAGGGGAGCAAGGAGGGCTGTAACTTGAACTTTTTTGGGCCCCGGGGACAAAAAATGAAAAGGAGGGTTGCCAGTTACCATGTGCCATTTCCAATACCCGGGGTTTTTCTTATGTGTCAAATGGGCTTTGGGGGCCCTTTAGGATGTAAGGGCCCCCCTAGCAGCTGCTACCCGGCCCTGCCCAAACCCCCTATAGCTATTTCCTTCTTTTCAAGCTGTCCCATTTTCAGTTTGCCCTTTAAAGGAATGAAGTATTCTAGCTGGTTTAAATTTTTTTCTGTCACTCTTAGGGGGCCCAAATTTTTTTCCCCTAAGGTTTTTTCCAAAATTTTAGGTTTTTCTGTTATTAATGATAATTACAAACTTCCCCCATTTACTTTAATGGGGTTCGAAGTTGGCTGAAAATCCCAAAAGAAAGTCTTAAATTTTGGGTTTGGCGTTTATTTACTATTGACTCTTTTTAAGGGGAAATTTTTTAAAAATTTTTCATTAATACAATTTGGGGATTTTATATATGTTGGTTTATATATTTTTGGAGTTTCCTCTTTCCAAGCAGGAGCCTACAACATCCCTGTTCTCATGATTGGTCCTAGTGGTTTGACCAAAGTCAATGAACCCTAATTACCTAGAATGTTGATAGTTGATAAGTTGTTATTATGGCAAATCCTATTTAAAGGGGTATTTGTATCTTACACATTTATGACATAACCACAGAATATACCATAAGTGATGGTTTTGACTACCAGAGATCTGCACCTATGTCCTGTTATGTTCTTGATAGGGGAAAAATACTTTTATTCATTACCAATTCAGCAAAACTTGGTATTTAACATAAAAGAAGAAATAAATGTGTTTGATTTGAAGCTGATGACCACTGAATGGCATAAAACAATGCAAATAAAATGTTAATGTTTTCTGGTGACCACCAATCCTGTATTTGATTTGTGAGCAGCGCTATATTTTGCTACTCTGTTTCATTATGTTACTGAAATATCTGTGTTTAGAGCTAGCATTGTAAATGAGCCAAACAAGCAATCACAAGTCTCTCAGTATGATTGTTGCTTTCTGCTACTGCAATCACTCACAGATGAGTGATAGAGGGAAAACAGCATTTATTTCCTCTATTTTTCTTTTGTCATTGGCAGAAATTAACTTTTGATCTCTTTGTCTTGATTGAGAGCTCTGGTGACTGACTGGAGCATAATACAGCAAAAAACTCCTAAGTTAAATAAGTGTTTATACTTTTCTAACACCCCTGATGGAAAGTGAGACCTTTGTGGCACAGAAGTAGAAAAGAAGTCTTGAAAACCAAAAACGCTCTGTAGAATTTATTTCCATGCTATATCTATATATTAAACGCAGGTTTTTTGTTTAAGGCCCCATTCATATCAAATTTCAAGCTAACAGGTGAGATATCCATTTGTATACTTCGAAATGGGCATCCAAATTTATTCCGTAGTGAAGCAATAGCAGACTATGGAACAAATGTAGTCCTAAGGAGACTGTGTTTGCTCTATTTTACATCAGTTTGTGCTTTACAGTAGCTGAGCTGGGCATAAAAGTTCTACCAAAAACAGTTTTACTAATAGTATTGCTTAAATAGGTCCCCGTTCAGCTCAACACTGGTTTGACCAAACTTGTTAAAAAATTCCCTATCCTTATCTCTAATGCTATCCCTCAACCTAATCATAACCTTAACCCTAAGCTGTGGTTATGTGGGAGGGGATTTTTCTGTGTTTTAATGAGGATAACATTCTGCCCTACTCCTGGTTTAGCAGCACTTCTGGTAAAACATAATTTCTGTTGTGACATCTGATGACCTGTCTGACAGCATTTCCAGTTACCTTAATATTTGTGTTAACGGGAAGTTGAACATTGCACTCGAAGTGGCATTTTACCCCTATGTTATGGTGCCTGTTCATGACACCAGATGTCGCGACAAACAGGATGCTGTGCTGGGAATGCTGCTGTACAGGGAATTATGGTAAATTATTACAGTAACCTCTTGGACTCCATAAAAAGCACCTAACCATTGATGGACCTGTGTCTTTTTTCAACCACACTGTGTAAATATGTAACCCAACTAAGTGTTAGGGTTGATTTTTTCGGCTGTTTTCACCCAAATTTTACTTTGGGTGAACTACATAAAATTGGTAAGATTTGAGTTAAATTTGACATTGGCAGGGTTTTGATGTACAACACTATTTACTAACAACATTTGGACAAACCTAAAGATCTGAGCCACTGTGACTAGTTGTAAACTGTGATGTAAACTGTGATGACTGGACAACTGAGTGTAATGTTTCTTATCACAGAAGTACATCCTTTTAGTTGCAATCGATTTGGCGCTTTTCCTACTGATGAGTCCAAGGAATGTCCTTGTACTTTAACGCTAACCTTGAAAGAAGGTATGGTTTTTCTGACAATGGAATACCATGAACAGAAACAAAAACAAGGCTATGGACAGCATTTAAAGTCAGCAACTACATAGAAACAAAAGTCAGACAAAGCATTTTTCGAAATCTGCACACAAAAGAACTAAGGTAGGTTCCTTTAAATAAGTCATCTATGTGATGTCTGTAGGAAAAGAATATAATGAAATAAAATGGTATACTGGGAGCAGCAGAGCTATGGCCACACAACCTGTCTTTCAGTAGAAATGACCCCAAGCACGAGGTCAGTAACTCTGGGTTAGAACATTTCTCCTAAACAGCAGGTTTTGTGAGGTGCTTAGCACTTACCAAAAATAAAGAAAGATAAAGAAAGAAGCAACCAGTGAGCTGGTAATAGCAATAGAAAAAACTATTAAACACTTTTTTTTCTCCACTGTAATAGTGACTGAGGATGGATACCTTTCTGTATGAAGAGCAAGGGATGAGTGTAAACTCCAACTTAAATTTTCTATGTCCTAACCCAGGAAGAATTACAGCTCCGTCTTATAGAAATTAAAAATAGACAAATCCCCCAGGTCCTGTATAGCCAAACACCCAGCTTGTCCTAAGGGAGTTAAGTAATGTCATAGATGATTAATGCTTGCAAGTGTGGTAAGCAACTGGCCCAGTGAAGAAAACAAAGGGTGGAAATTAACGTACATACTCCACGGGTCCCTGAACTAGTGGGGTCCACGGGCTCGTAGTTGTGCACCACCCCACACTAATTCCTCTCACCCCTGCTCCAGGCCCACTCGCCCCTTCGCCATGTCCTCTCGCCCCTACATCAGTTCCTCTCTCCCCCCTGCCCGTTACTCCTGCCCCTGCACCATTTACCTCTCCCCCCTACACCAGTTACCCTTCCTGCACCAATTCTTTTCCCCCCCCCTGCACCACTTGCCCCCTGCACCAGTTTTTTCCTCCCCTTAGAACTTCTACCATCATACCTGCGCCCAGGCAGGGCCGGGGACAGGGGGGCCCCAAGGTAGGGCTCCCTGGGCGCCACCTCGCCTTCCCTAAGGGGCCAGGCAGGGCCCCGCCCCCTCGCGGGCCCCCCAGGCCGCTGCCAGGGGCCTGAAGCGCCGGCGGTCTCTGTACCCCTTCTGGGGGAGCATGAGCGAGCGCCCCCTCCCCCCCGACAGTGCGGCCCTCCCCGGAGGATCGCTGGATCTCCGGTAGCCGAGGGCCAACACAGCGGGGCTGCTGGGTCCTCATAGCGCTGAGGACCCGCCCGGGTCCGTGCGGGCCAGCTGGGAGCGCGCGATGAAATGATGTCATCGGACGCTGCCTCCCTCGGGCGCAAAACGTGTCACAGGCCGTGCCCCGAGAGCTGCCGGGGGAGCGTCCGCGTGGAGGCGGGGCCCGAAAAAGGGCGGCGCCGGGGGCAGCAGGAAATTAAGTTTTTTTTTTACCTGCCTGAAACCCCTATATGCCTGCCTGTAGCCCCAAAGCCGCCTTTCGCCCCCTATATGCCTGCCTGGGCCCCTATAAAACCCACCTTTGTAGCCCCTATAAGCCTGCCTGTAGCCCCTTATGCCTGCCCCTACCCCTTTTTTGCCTGCCGGGAGGGCCCCATAAGCTGCCTGTAGCCCCTTTTGCCTGCCTGTACCCCCATATGCCCGCCTGTGGCCCTATAAGCCTGCCGTGGCCCCTAATATAACTGCCTGTGGCCCCTATATAATGCCCGTACCCATAACCCCCTGTGGCCCCTATTAACCTGCCCTGTGGCCCCCATATGTGCCTGTGGCCCCTAAAGCCGCCTTGGCCCCATAGCCTGCCCGGGCCCTATAAGCCCCCCTGTCCCCCCCTACCCTGCCTGTGGGCCCCCCATAAGCCTTTCCTGTAGCCCCTATAAACCGCCTGGGCCCCATAACCTACCCGTGGCCCCCCATAAGCCCCCTTCCCTATAACCTGCCTGTGGCCCCTGTATAATGTCTGTGGGCCCCAAAACCTGCCTGTACCTATAACCCCTGCCTGTAGCCTCTTAACCTGCCTGGGGCCCCCATAAAACCTGCCTGTGGCCCCCATATGCCTGCCTATAGCCCCATAACCGCCTGTAGCCCCCAAAAGCCTGCCTGTGGCCCCCATAGCCTCCCGTAGCCCCCATAAGCCGCTATAGCCCCTTAAGCCTGCCTGTGGCCCCTATGCCTGTCTGTGGCCCCCCTATTTTCGGGGCCTTTTGGGCCCCATAAGCCACCTGTACCCCATAAGCCTGCCTGTGGGCCCAAAAAAGGGGCCCGCCTGTGGCCCCTATATAACGCCGGGGCCCCAAATCGCCTTCCTGTAGCCCTATAAGCCTGCCTGTAGCCCTATAAGCCGCCTTGGGGCCCCCCTTAAGCCTCCGTGGGCCCCCATAAGCCGCCTGTGACCCCCATAGCCTCCTGGTAGCCCCTAAAAAGCCTGCCTGTGGCCCCCATATGCCTGCCTTAGGGCCCCAAAAACCCCGTACCCCTAGCTATATACATGCCCGAGCCCCTATAGCTATAACCCGCCTGTGGGGCCCCATACCCCGCCTGAGCCCCTAAGCTATATAACCTGCCTGAGAGTGACCCCTTTTCATTTCCTGCCTGAGAGTGACCCTTATTATATCCTTCTAACTGAGGGGGCTTTTTATACCTATAATTTAAGGGGTTGCTGGAAATGTGAGGATTTAAAAAAAATTTTGGGGTTTTCCCAAAACTGCAGGGACGAGTATTGGGCCCGGGGGCAAAAATGAAGGGTGGGCCGGAGAAAGAAAAGGGGAAAAGGAAAGACCTGAAGAAAAGACTCCCTGGATCACTAAATGTAACGAGTGTAACACTTAGATTTCTAAAGGCTCTACATAAACTAATACCCACTACTGTCAAAGTATGGCGGGGGGTAAGTAATCAGTGCCTGTGACAGTGTATCACATGTGGGGGGTTTTGTTTGGTCAGGGTTTGGAGGATTTTTTCCTTAGGGAAATGTTTTTTGGGGCTTGGTTTTGTAGGGTGTTTTTAGTACAATATTTTGTCTGGTAGATTTGGGGTCCTGTTAATGTTTTTGTGGGTGTTTTAGGGGTAAAAAACTTCAAACGGGGGGGAGCGATAAGAAAAAGCAATTTGCAGGGCTGATTTCCATTGGCAGTGACGTGAGAATGGACGGGGGGCTAGTGGGATACCCAGAAAATAGGACAGCCTGGCCGGAGTGAGGGAATGGGGGGGGGGGCATTTTGGGGAAACGAGGGGGGGGGGCGCCTTGGGGTGTACTCGCCAAAGGGACCAAAATGCCTTGTCCCGCCCCGCGCCCAGGGGGGTTTATTGGGTCCTAAAATACCTGGGGGGCAGGCCCCTGTGTTATTTTTGCTCGTAGGGCGGGTTCAAATGGAATTTTCACCCCCAATGTGAACTGCGCAGTATTGTTACATAGAAAAAACCTTCTGTTCCGTGACAAAATTTTCTGCATATTCCACATAGCCCGTCCATCACCTCAGCGTCACTGTACAATGAAATCAGTGATGACAAATTTGCTCATCTGGGGTATGACAGTGTAATCCCTTTTATACATAACGGTCCCCAAAAAATATCCCGCTACTTGGAGAAATATACCGGAATGATTGTTATACTCAAAAAAACAGACCCTGACTGAACGGACCACAGACCAAATGTGACTAGTCAGTGTTGTACACAGGCTCTGAAGACGTGTATTGAGTGAGCCATACATAAAGTGGGTAGCAACTAGTTGTATGTAAACTCTGCAGACGTATTATTACCCTTCCAATTATCAGATCTATAATATATGTGGTAGATACTAGTTGTAACGGCTCAGCTAAATATAAGTGATACAACTGGTGCAAGTTTACATCTTAGCGTACTTACAGTAGACGTCTTATATCTGATCTGAGTCGGTTCACTTTCCCTTTCT
Organism: Phyllomedusa bahiana; assembly: GCA_025379985.1. Taxonomy (NCBI): domain Eukaryota; kingdom Metazoa; phylum Chordata; class Amphibia; order Anura; family Hylidae; genus Phyllomedusa; species Phyllomedusa bahiana. The sequence goes on along the minus strand of JAODAL010033990.1, from coordinate 26,090 downwards.
TCTCCATCCGGTTCAACACCTTCATAAGCTCATCCCCTGCAGTTTGGACACAAACTATCTTAGAATCGTCACATTTCAAGCAACTCCCACTCCTTACTTATAGTATAGAATATTTCCCTCATTAGACAGGTATATATTTATTTGTCCCCTCAGATAGGAAGCTTATATAGTACCACTGCAAGTTAGACAGATATATGTCCCCTCAATCGGCAGGGTGTTATATAGGACCCCATCAGTTAGGGCAGGTGATATAGATATGATCCCTCACAGGCTGGTAATAAAGTAACAATTAGTACCCATAGACAAGAGCAGATATATAAATCTAGGGTTCCACACAGCGCAGGTTATATTTACAATAGTTTCATCTCTCAGCAAGTATACAGGGGATCACTCATCGCATGTAATAGGGGCACTCAGGCAGGTATATAGGGGCACTCAGGCAGGTTAATAGGGGCCCACAGGCAGGTATATAGATATTGGGGCACTCAGACAGGTATATAGGGACACTCAGGCAGTTATATAGAAATAGGGGCACTAAGGTAAGTATATAAGGGGAAACAACAGGCAGTTATAAATGGGCACACAGGCATGCACAAATATATATAGGGGCAATCAGCGCAGGGTAATAGGGCACACAGCCAGTATGGTAGATTGGGGGCACACAGGCAGGCAAATAGATTAGTGGCACCTAGCAGGTAAAAAATTGGCACACAGGCAGGTAAATAGAAATAGGGGCACACAGCAGGTAATAGGGGCAATCAGGCGGCACTAAAGATATAAGGGCAAACATGCAGCATATAATATAGGGGCACACAGCAGGATATATAGGAGCACCCAGGCATGGTTAAAATAACAACATATAAAACTCCCTTACGCTGCTTCCCGGTCGCGTAGCGGGACTCCATCCACATTGCAGGCAGCACACTTGAGAGTGTGATGAACCGTCAATCACGTCGCCAGCCCCGGAACGCTCCTCGGCAGCTCCTCGAGTGCACATCCTATGATGGCTGTGCGGCCGAGGAGATGGCAGCGTCGCGATGAGCCCCGCTGTGAAACTGTCTGCAGAGCAGGGAGCGGACGTAGGGAGTGGACGCACATACAGCTAAAGAGACCGCCTGCCATCTCCATAGCCATGAGGCAAGCAGTCGCCAGGAGCCCGGCAACTAGTTCGGGCCTCTGCCTCGCCCCTTATATACAGGCTCTAAAGGGTAGGGCCGCCCTAGGGTGATCCGACCAACATCTGCCATGATCCATCGACGCCAGCCTGCTGGTTAGACCCCATATAGAGGAATATTGTTGTACAGTATAAGGGCACGCAGTAGTCCCAGGAAAGGAAATTGTAAGAGCTTATGAACAGGTTACATAAGGTGGCAAAAACAAAAATAATAAAAGAGCTGGGTGTGTAGCTGTCAATACCCAGACAGATTAGCACGATTATGGTTATTTAGTTGATACAGACAAAGGACAGCTTCGGTGGAATACTACACAATAATGTATTAAATATATTAAAGGTGTTCAGTAACAAGATCTCGTCACGCAAGATTTAATTTATACCCAGGACTGCGTATTAAAAAACAAGGGGGCATCCTCTACGTCTTGAGGAAAGAAAGTTCCTCCATCAAGATAGAAGGGATCTATACTGATAAGAGCAGTGAACTCACACGCCCAGAGGAACCTGCCCATGGTGATTCAATAACAGCGTTCAAAAATGGATTGGATGCAGTTCTTGGAGCGTAATTAATATAACAAGATTATAAGACTCGAGAGACTCTGGAGTAAGGGTAGTTTGATCCAGAGATTATATCGATTGGCTAGACCAGGAGTTGGGAGCGAAGTTTTTCCCTAAAATGAGGAGACGATTGGCTGTCCTGCCACCATAGGGTTTTGACTTCCCCTGGATCGACACTTTAGCACAACAGGCTGAAATGGATGGACGTCTTGTCTTTTTTAGGCCTTACAAACGATGTAACTATGTAACTATGTAACAGTGTTATGGCTAACCAAGTGCATATATGTTAATTATCTGTGACAGAGAAAATGCATTATAGGAGGAAGGCCAGTGATCAGAGGCATTGTGATGCTAGTAAACCTTAGGTTATGGGAAAGTGGTTGTAATGCAATGGCTGAATGGTATAATGACAGAATTTATAAATATACACACAAGTGGCTAAAATGTTTGGCACCCTTCTGTGAAAGAAAGAAAAATTCACATGGTCACTGAAAAAAAAATTAAACTGTGAAAAGTAATAATAGATTAAAAATGATTGAAAATCAACTAATGAAAATCAGACTTTTTTCTTCAATTATAGTAAAAAAAAAAAAAAAATTGCTCAAGAAACTGGCCTGGATAAAAATAATGGTGCTCCTAAAAAAGATTAGAAATAATTTGACCATAGGGATGATATGTTAAACTATGGTGTGTCCTGAAATCATCATCACATGTGTCTATAAGGTTGTATTCAGTCGGTCTTCCAATTTTAACGGTGAAAAGTAGTCACTGTGCTCTTTGGTATCATGGTATGTACCACACTATGCATAGTCCAAAAAAAGCAAAGGAGATATTGTCTCAGGAGATCAGAAGGAAAATTATAGCCAAACATGTTAAAGATAAAGGAAATAAGACGAAACATCTCCAAACAGCTTTATGTTCCTTTTACTATAGGTACACATGTTATTCTGCAGTTTAATGTCTATGGAACCTTACCCAACCTACCTGGACATGTCTGCAATGGAAAACTTATGACAATTTGAAGAGAGTGATAATATGAATGGTAACCAAGGAGCCCAGAACAACTTCCAAAGATATTAGAGGTGAACTTTAAGGTCAAGTTATCAATGCCAGCTTGCACCATTTATCACTGTCTTTACCAAGATGACCAAGAAGTAAATCATTATTGAAAACAAATTAAAAGAGCAACACTGGAATTTTTCAAAATGCATATTGCCATGCCACAAAGCTTCTGAGAGAATGTCCATTAAACAAATAAAACTAAACTGAAGCGTTTTAGCTCTAAAATGAAGCATACAAAAAAAGAACATTGTGCATACTGTAAATAATGGAGGAGACTTTGTGATATTCTGGGGCTGCCTTGCTGTACTTGCACTCAAGACTACCAAGGCACTCCAGAGCAAAATGTGCTGCCCAGTGTCAGAAAGCTTGGTCTGAAAGCAGAGCATTGTACTGTCCTGAATGGGCCTTCTGTTAGCCCTGTTGTAAATCATATTGAACTTCTACTGAAGGATCTGAAACATGCAGTCAGGAGAAGGAGGCCTTCACACCTGAGATAGCTGCATCAGTTTGATTATAAGGAGTGGGCCAACATACCTGTGGACAGGTACAGAAGTCTCACTGAGAGTTATAGAAATCGCTGTTTGCAGTGATTGCCTAAAATGTTGTGCAACAAAACATTACGTTAAAGAGATTTTCTCACTACAATGATCAGCTTTCAACATAAAGGGACAGTTAAATGACAACTTTTTCTAAATACATTAGTCAATAGATTTTACTTTAACCATGAGATAGGAACATTTTTATGTGCTCTGGAGTGCACACAGGTTTCTATGGTTACCTGCATACCAGATGGACGTCTGTTATCTGATAAGCTGAGAGCAGGGACCTCTGTTATCTGATTAGCTGAGAGTAGAGAGCAGGGAGTGATGTCACCTCACTGATGGACTGAAATCTAAGCAAACTAACTATATCTAACAAGATTAGCTTTACTAAAGAAAATATACATGTGCTGTAAGGACTGAAAATCATGGCTTTATCTGTAATCTTCTTGTTGGAGATAACAATCTCCTGTCAGAGTAATGGCTCTCTAGAAGTTCAATATGCTGATCACTGCTGTAGAACCACTCACAGCCTGTAGAGACAGAGTGAGTGCAAAACTGCTAAAACTTATATTTCCAGTTGACTAAAATTTAAAAGCAATGATTTTTATCAGTTGATTTTCATTAAATTTAAATTTATTATTACTTTTGTCAATTTTAAGTTACTTCAATAACTGTTATGGGTTTTCTTTCTTTAGCGGAAGGGTACCAACAATTTTGTCCTAAAGTGTAATTTTGTCCACCATTATTAACAAGATAATAGACAACATATTTTATACTGTTGTCATCTATAATTGTTGGAGCAATCAGACCGTAGGAAAAGAACTGCTAAATTCACCTTACTTAAACTTTTTATTTTAATTTTAAGTATAGGTTAATGGGATACCTCATATGTCCATTTGATAGCTAGCTTGCCAACACCTTGCAATGAGATGTACCCAATAAGCTTAATGATAATTAAAATTGAAGTAATATCAAAAATAAGACATTAAAATTAACATATCCCATGCTCTTTAAGATAAGCATAACTACTTGGCGGGTAAAGAACCTATTTGGTTTTCCTAGGAGAATAAAATTGTTATATGGCATTTTAAAAATGTATTTAAATCACATAGGACATTTATCACCTATATAATATCTTGAAACAAATGCACTGCATTGCAGAATAGGAATTATGATAATAAAGAAGAAATTTTTATAGGTTTGAAGAATATCCTTTACTGACCAGGCAAACCTTCAAACATAAAACATATTCAGCCGCTCACATTTGTAATTGTGTTCAAAGAAATTGTGGCTGCTGGTGAATATTACGATCAGAATTTTTACTAGGATTTATATGATTATTTAATATTCAAATTATGTCAAAAATGTACAACCTAAGAGAATGTACAGTGACTATATAAGGATAAGTGAGTTATACCATAAAGTCAACTTTATTTTCTAAAGTCAGAGTCATGTTAATTTTGTGTCCAGGGAGGATGGGATTATGTTTATTATATTTTTTTCCTATTTCCACCTCCATGTATTCACATTTTTTTAAAATGTGAAAGTAGATGTTTTTTACTACTTTCACAAAGAATTGTCTCATGTGGTAATTTTTTCTGTAGTTATTTAGTATTCTGTAGAATGCTTAGAATTCAAGTGTTACGAGTGGCTCCGCAGCCCGCAGGTCGGGCTGCAGGTGCACTCAGTTCCCTGCGGATCCCCACTTCTGGACAAATTTAAGCCCCGGGTTTTTGTGTCGGGGGGTGGGGCCCTTGCCCCCTGTGCAAATTCCCCCCACCGCCGCTATCCGCCGCCAGCCGATCATTAGGTCCTAAAGGGCCGTTACCAGCCGCTAACTATCGGGTTAGACCTTTGGGAAAGGCACGGTGGCGGGACTAAAATGATTGGGGTCCGCCGGACGCACCCAAAAATTTAGATGCTTTGGGCGGAGCAAGGGCTCCGCAGAGTACTCGGGGGGCCGCGGCAGGATGCGGCCTGTGCACGCCCGGGGTGCACGCCCAGGGGGGCGGCCATCCACGCGCCCGGCGCCTGGGGGCAGCGACAACGCGGGGGGGCGGGGTCAGGTGATGGGGTAAGTTTTCTTATTTTTTAAATTTCTCATTTTTATCTTGGGGGGTATAACAATTTTAAATTGCAGGGGGAAACATTCTCTACCCCTTTTCAAAAATTTTTTTCCAATGGGGCTATTAACACTTCTATATGTTGGGGACTTTTTCCCACTTTTATAGTGCAGGGGATTAAATATTTTAGTCAATATTTATTATTGGGGGGGGCTATTTTCTACTTCTATATGGGGGCTTTATTATTTTATTTTCCCTTTTTAAATTTTTTGCAGGGGCTATTAAAACACCCTTTTCGGGATTTTTAGTGGGAGGGGGCATTATCTACTTCTATATTTCAGGGGGGGATTACTACTTTTATTGTGCAGGGGGGGTATTATCTACTTTATATGTCAAGGCTTTATCTACTTCTTAGTGGGAGGGGACTATTATCTCTTCTTTTTGTCAGGGGGCTATTTTCTACTTCTTATTGCAGGGAAACTTTTATCTACTTAATTTGCAGGGGAGAGCTATTACTATCCAAAAAATTTTGGGGGGCATTATCCTTTCAAAATTGAGGGGAGCATTATCTTTCTTTTTTGTAGGGGAGAGCTATTACTACTTTTTATGGGGAGGGGAGAGCTATTTTCTACTTTATTTGTGAGGGGAGCTTTTTTTACTCTATAAAGTGAGGGGGCTATTTTCTACTTCTATATGTGAGGGGAGAGCTATTAACACTCTATATTGAGGGGGGGAGCTATTTCTACTTTTATATGTGCGGAAGCTATTATCTACTTCTATTGTGCAGGGGGGAGCTATTTTCTATTCTTAAAGGCAGGGGAAGCTTACACTTTTATATGTGCAGGGGGGAAGCTATTATCTACTTATAAAGTGGGGGGGAGAGCATTATCTTTTTAAATATATGTGAGGGAAGCTATTATCTACTTATACCAAGGGGGGGGAGCTATAATTTACCTATATACATGCGTAAGGCCTAGGGATACCTAAAATTTGCTCGGTCAATACCTACCCATAGTGTGCGGGGGGACCTATAACCCGCCTAATACCTACTAGGGACCTATAAAATACTATATAACCGCGGGGGGGACCCGTAACCTGCTATATACCTCGGGGGGACATGTAAACAACACACCTACCTACTGGGAACAATAAGATTATCCACCACTGGGGGATTATAACTTACGGGGGACCCTATTACCTTCACTGGGGGACCATAATTTACTGCGTTGTGAAGTCGCTAAAAACTTTAACCATTTTTTTAAAAGGGATTGTCTCATTACAACTTTAAAGCCTAAGTCATGACCCTGGCATTGAACTGGGGGCTGTTTTCTTGCTGCCTCCTCTCCTCCCTCTTCCTCCCCCCCTCAGCACCAGAAAGCCCCCTTTGTAACTTCTATACACAGGGGGGGGGGAGGGGGCTGGGGGGGGTTGCTGCCAGAGTTAACCCGGTGGCCCTTTTCCTAGTCGCTGCAGCTCTTGCGCTGTCTCCCAGCGGGAGACGGGAAAAGCGATCTAGTGGGGGACCAAGCGGGGGGGGATGCAAGTTTTTCCATACCCCCTTCTTAGATTACAAATCTGCACATCTCCACATAAATGACCCTTCAGAACAGACAAAGGGCAGCTGTGAAGTGTTACATACCGGGATGTTCACTATACCCCAAGCATGAAGCATTCCATGCCCCCTATCTTATATTATTAGTATAGTTACAGCTCCACAACACATCTAAATTTTAGTAACAACGGGGTCACTGCTGTCACATCCTATCTTGTAGAGAGCAGGAGGAGCAGGCACACACGGGGTTAATCCAGCAGCACGGACACAGAAGCAAACCTTCCCCCTCCCTCCACTCGAAGCATTCGTGCAGGAGGGGGTTCTGCCTGACCTGATTCAGAGGCTGATATTTCAACAGACCTACAGCCAGTGAAAAGACAAAAGGGCGGCTGCTATAGAGATTTGAAAACGATAACTCCACTAACAGGGGTTACTCAAAATCAAGGACATAGTAATAACATATATGCAAAGCTGCTTGTTTTTTTTTAAAAATCTTTAATTAAAACCCCAAACATTGAACGAGACAACCCTTTAAAGGCCTCAAAACAATCATTTTTTAAGAGTTAGCAATCGACTCCCCCCCACCCGTCGGGTTTTTAAGCCATTTTTAATTCCTCAATCGATTAATAAGACCTTACAATAAACCCCCGGGTCGTGCAGGGGGAACTTACCCCCAAACCCTGCTCCTGCTTCCCTGACCCTCTGCCGGCCGGTGCATGCTCCCCGATCCCTATGGCGGGGGGGCGCCACCCCCCTATTTAAAAAAGGGCTGCGCACAATTTGGTTGATTGGTGGCCCCTGACCCTATAAAGGGGTTTCACCCCGGCATGTCCCCGCCGATCTTTAGTCCATTTCCTTCATGAAAGCTGTTTTCAATTTTCTACGTCTTGTCCGTTTTCTGATCCTCCCCAAAAATTTTCCCCCCCACAATCTATCTGCCTGCCCTGACCTCCCAAAGACCCTTTACTACGATCCGTCTTACAAATTTGGGGAAACCCCTCGCTGCACCCCCCGGGGTCACGCAAGCTAGTCCCTGTTTAGGGTACAACCTGGTAGACCCCGCCTTGCAGCGGGTCTGGTGAAAACTGGGTGCTACTTAACTCCCTCCCTGGGTGGGCCCTTACCACCGATTGGGGTGATCTAAAATCCACTACCTTCAGTTTTAAAATCAGTCAAGAGATGGGCGAATTGATTAAAACAAATGGAATTGGTTTTTGAAATTTATGAAAAAATTTGATTCTAACGAAGTCGAAGTTTGGGGGATTTTTCGGAAAAAAAGCGTGTTTTTTAAATTTATAAAAAGGGTCAAGCACATGGGGTTACATGGGGCAAAAAAGCTGGGAGGAGAAAAGGGGACCCAAATGACATATCAGCGAGAAGCCCAAACGAGACCAGCAGGGTTCTGTGACTCCCGCACATATAATCCCCGGGCCAACACGGGGGAGTTCACACTCCCTCTCTTTGCCGTGTTGACGCGCACGTCCCTAGCGAGATCTCACCAAAAAAAAAAACTTTTTTTACGACTTTTTTTGGGGGGTTCACAGCTTTTCTCAGAGACTGCTTCTCTTACGCTAATTTTAATTTTTTGGGGGATTGGGAAATTTAAGTCCTTGCGTCCAATTCAGCTGCATATACAATTTAATGAATCGCCATTTTTGGAGCACATTGAAAATCCAAGGGTTACTAAGCATTTTTTTGCTGTTTATTTAGTTAAAGAAACGCGTTTTTTAAAATCCACATAACGTAAAATTTTTGGCAGCTCATTCTTTTGGCAATTTAACCAAGGGTTAAATTAAGCGTGTTTCTGCTGTTTTAGTCAGAAAAAAAAACTGTGTTTTTCCCAAAACAAAGAAGAAATTTTTCCTGTAGCATAATTCATATCCGAAGGTTAATTAAGCATTTTTCTGCTGTTGTAGTCAGTAAAATCCACATCATTTTAACACGCCACATAGCTTTTAATTTTTGGAAGCTTATTTATGTTGCGCAATTTATATCACGGGTTCATTAAGCGTGTTTCAGTTGTTGAAGTCCGTATAAGAAACGGGGTTTTTAACGCCAAAGAAGAAATTTTTCCTGTAGCATATTTCATTTCCAAAGGTTAATTATGCGTGTTTCTGCTTTGTTAGTCAGTAAAATACACAGCGTTTTAACACGCCACATGCCAGTTAATTTTTGGCTGCTCATTTCTTTTGCGTAGTTTATATCCAAGGGTTACCCAAGCCTGTTAGTGGGTTTATTTGTCAAATACAGGGTGTGTATTTATCATATACAGAATCTTCATTAAACAGAGTCTGTACATTTTGAACAAAAAAGTAATGTCAGACAAGAGGTGGCAGGCCTTTCAAAATGCGAGTGACAGTGGCACAAATATTCCTGGAGCAGGCACAGGTCGCAGCACAGTAAGGGGACGTCGCAGCAGGGATCACTCGGTGAGGCCAGAACTGCCGGTGTCATCTAGCGGCCGTGTGTTGACCAGCAACCCAAGGGTTCTTGATTGGTTGACTAAGTCATTCACTTCCTCCCAGATGACATCTGACAACCCCAGAGAAGAGTCGGTGGGAATGTCAGACACAACCCTTAGTTGGCATGGCCCGGGAGCGGGTCAGCGGCCCTCACCTATCCTCAATCCGCCTCTGTCCCATCCGGTTCCCTCAGGCAGAGTTCTACTTTGCGGTCTGGGTTCAGCGCCACTATACAGCGAGGATGAACAATTTGAGGAGGACAGTGAGCAGCTACTTGGCAGCGATAAAATGGGGCCAATATCCCCTGCTTCTTGCAGTAGACGGCAAAGTACAGATGTGGAGAGTGGCATGGGAGGTCATGCTGTGCGGGGTCAGCTTCTGCATACCAAGACCGTTGAGGAGGACAGCAGTGAAGATCAAACAATAATCGATGATGATGTAGTCGACCGCACTTGGTAGCCGGGTGAAGCAAGGGCTTCATCATTGTCAGGAGAAGAGGGCGTCAGCTTGAGCCTCAGGCAGCGGCGCAGCCGGCAAATGGGTAGTGTGGCAGTGAGTCAGCAGGGTAGCAGCAGTGCGAGGTCGGGAGCCAAGCGGCCACGGGGTAGAAAACCCGCTTCGCAGGTCCAAGAAAGTAACGGCACAGGGGCTCAGCGAGGCAGTGGTGGTAGTAGTCACTCAGTGTAGAGCGTTGGCGGAAAAATCAGCTACTCGGCGATGTGGCAGTTCTTTGCTAAGACACCGGAGAAGCCGAATATGGGTATATGTAGAATCTGTAGGCAGAAAGTGAAGCGTGGCCAGGGAGCTAACGTTGGCACCACGACCCTGCATCAACACATGCAGCATCACCATCCGGTGGCCTGGGAGAAACGTGGCTCAGATGTCGTGATCCATCCTGCTGCCTGAGCAGCAGCAGCGCCCAGTGGCATGCATGCCATTTCAGCCAGTCAAGGTTCCACCACCTCTGCAGAAGGGAGCTGTTTCTCTTTGCCATCATCTCCCGATCCAGATGCTCCTGGTCCTCACTACTCATGGCGCCAGCAGTCGTTCAACAAAGTGATTGCAAAGAGACAACAGTATGCGTCCAACCATCCTAAGGTGCAGAAGCTGACCGTGCTCAAGTCCAAGTTGTTGGTACTGCAGTCCCTCCCTTTCCAAATGGAGGACTCTGCACCGTTCAGAGAATTATTGGCCTGTGCTGAGCCGAGGTGGAGAGTTCCAAGCCGTAATTTATTTTCCAAAAAGGCAGTACCAGCCCTTCATAAATATGTAGAACAGAAGGTGGGCCAGTTCTTGAGCTAATCGGTTTGTTCCAAGGTGCGTGTGGAGCTGTAACTATGGTCAGGGCCAGTACATGTCCTTTACGGCCCACGGGGTGAATGTGCTTCCTGCCCAGGCACACCAACAACTTGGACAGGAGACGCCGCTTTCTCCTCCACGTTGTCAAACTGCTGCTCCTGCGCCAATGTCCGCCTCCTCCTCTACCACCATCTCAGCATCCACAAGTACTGCTCCATCATACTACAACAGTAGGACACAGAGGTGTCACGCAGTTCTACACCTGGCTTACCTCGGCGAACAAAGTAACACAGGGAAGGAACTGCTCCGCGTCACGCAGCAAGAAATCGCCGTGTGGCTTTCTCCACGCCAACTGCAAATCAGAACCATGGTGATGGACAATGGGAGGAACATGGTGTCTGCGCTGCACCGAGGAGGGATGGTCCATGTGCCATGCATGGCGCATGTGTTCAATCTGGTTGTGAAAAGGTTCATGAAGTCTTCCACCGATCTTCAGAAGATTCTGAAAATTGCCAGGAAACTGTGCATGCACTTCATCCATTCCTACAAAGCCAGACACACCCTCCTCGAGTTGCAGCAGCAGAACGGCCTCCCCCAACACACGCTGGTATGCGATGTTTCCACCCGTTGGAATTCCAGCCTGCACATGTTGGACCGACTGTATGAACAGAGAAAGGCCATTAACGATTTTTTTGATGATCCAGGTGGACAGGAGTACTCCCCTGTGTAACTTTGATGTCAGCCAGTGGCAGCTCATGCGTGACACCTGCCATTTGCTGAGGCCATTTGAGGGGGTGACGTTATTTGTCAGTAGCCAGGACTTCGGGATGAATAACGTCATTCCACTGCTTCATGTCCTGGAACAGATGCTGAAAAATCTGTCTGGGCAGGGGACTGGAGATGTGGCGACTACATCTCGCGGCTACATGAGTCCGTTGGGGACTGAACTGGAGGAGGAGGAGAAGGACATTGGAGTGAAACAGAATTGAATATAAGTTTGATAATTTTAGCATGTTAATTTATGGCATCCATCTTGTCTTCTTCAAACTTACATTTTTGTGTAATATTCTGTAGGAATTTCTGACTAGGATACAAGGACATGTTCTGCTCCGCTCACATCATAATATTTGGTCTAGAGATACGTCTAGAAGGCTGTGGCATTTGAATAACAGATCATAGCTGCTGCTTATTTAAGGTTATTAGATTAGCGTAACTAAGACAGATGTCAGAGTATTCATTTTTATTTTTTTGGTAGATGGGAAGTGTCATGATTTTAATACTTAAATGGTATCTTTACATTAAGACACGGATTGGATTGTAACCTATATCTTATGCTATATACAAGCATTGTCTGGTGAAATTAGTGGTTTTTCTACCCAGGTGACAGGAGCGGAGGAGCAGGAGCAGATGGAGGATGTAGATGGAGATGAAGAAGACGAGGCAGATGACCCGCAAGCACCGTGGCAGTATACAGTGGAGATGGAGGTAGGGAGTCTCTCAGAGTCACTTGTGCAGATGGCCCGCAGCATGCTGATTTTCCTGGTTAGTGACAGCCGAATAGTCACCATCCGGTAGAGGGATGACTTCTGGCTCTCCACCCTATTGGACCCTCACTACCGGTCTAAAATGGGAGCCTTTTTCCCAGCTGCTGAGAGGGAGGACAAACTCAAATACTATAGAGAAATCCTCCATAGTCAGTTGGCCGCTGCCTATGTGCGGTATCGTCCATCCTCTGACAGATCTGACTGGGGGGGGTTCCTCATCGCTCACGTACCACTGCCGCAGCTGCTGTGGGAAGGTGGGGGAGGGGGATGGGAGCTTCTGCTGCTGTTGCTGGTGCCTTAACCTCCACATTGTGTCATTGTGCCACTCTCTGACCTCATGCTGCTGCTGCTGTTGTTGCTGCTGCGGTCACTTCCACACCCTGTCATTGTGCAACTCTCTGACCTCATTCTGCTGCTGATGCTGCTGCCATGACCTCCAAGCTGTGTCATTGTGCCATTCTCTGACCTCATGCTGTTGCTCCTGCCGTCACCTCCACTCTGTCATTGTGCCACTCTGTGTCCTACTCCTGTTTTTGCCACCTTCAGAATTTGTCATTGTGCCACTGTCTGACCTCATGCTGCTGCTGTAGCTGCTGCCATGACCAGCACACTCTTTCATTGTGCCACTGTCTGATCTCATGCTGCTGCTGTTGATGACGTCATCTCCATACTGTGTCATGGTGCAACTTTGTGGGCTCCTGATGTTGCTACAACCTCCAGAATTTGTCTTTGTGCCATTCTGTGGCCTTTTCATGCTGCTACCAAGTAATTCAGACTGAACAATTTTGTCTGAAAATTCGCAAAGCGCGAACTGAATTTGAGAATTCGCCTATCTAAATCAGGTCAGATTCTGCTCACCAAAGCTTGCTGTATGACTGGCAGTGTTATGGTTGGCACTGTAAGGCGTTTGGACGTTTTTGAACGTATGCTAAAACTGTAGGTGGTGACACTGTAGGGTCAGTTATGGTTGGTACTATATTAAATAACTTAAATGAGCAATGCAGTAAGAATTGCTTTAGTATTATCTCTGGATTTCTTCCTTGAAGGAGTATTTACTTCTGACAGTACAATATGTCAATATAACTCTTGAACCTCTGGTATAACCACATTTATCAAGTCTTAACTGCCTAGTCAAAGTTTACACTATTTATTAGATGGCTTAGTTTGTGCCATCTATTAGGCTAAAAGTTCCTTACAAAGCTATACCCCCTTTAGCGAGGCAATACCCATTTTTGTCAGATGAGGCACAAAAGTGTCTAAAATCTGTCTAAAACATACAATAAATGTGGCGTCAAACATGTATGTCAAAATTTTGGTGCAAATACAAAAAATATCCAAAAAGTCATCTGGCTATTAGCTTCAACCAGCCAGCTGTAAGCTTATTTGGGACAAAAGGAGAGGGGGCAAGGAATAGAGGTCAACAGTAAGAGGAGGATATATTTTTTTAAGATGGCACAAACTAAGTAATGTCTCCTGATTAGCAAATGATGTTACTGTGGTGATCCAATGTTGTCATTGTCAAGAAAACAAGCAATGGTAGCAATGCTCACTGAAAGTAATTGGACTGCAATGACTAGGATGCATCGACAATATTAGAAACTAATATGTATTGTATTGAAAGAACAAACAAGGGACATATTACATTTATATTATGTTAATTTTAAAGGTTTACACTAGTGCTAAATGTTGCAGACAGCAGGTGAGTTTTGACATTCAGTCTTGACAGGTTATTGGTTGAGAACAAGGTGACAGGTAGTAAACCCCTCACACTGCATCATTTATCTGTCAGATTAGCTCAGTAGTTGTTAAAGGGTTATAGAGACAATGGCTCTTCTGTTTACTGCTGATCTAAATTAGAAGACCCCAGTTTTAATTGCTGAAGCCAACAATACATTAATTATTGCATGTTTGTAATTTAATGGGAACTTGTGATGTTGAACATGAAGTCTGATCTGCCACCATCATCTTACAGGGCAGAAGGACCTGAGCAGATTAATGGATAGTTTTGTAGAAAAAAGATTCAGTATAATGTATGCTTACGGACTAAAATGTGGACTGCCTTAGAAGTCAAGTGGGTGACACATAGCAGTAACAGCTATCTTAGTGTGTACATTCATACAGGAAATTATGTCAGTCATGAATAAGACTTCCTACTGGACTCCTAAGCACAGAAATAACCCCAATTAATCAATGAATCATATTTAAAACTAAATAATTTCAACAAACAAGAAATCAATCTACTAAGCTCATCCTACTCTACAACATGATGCGGGTAAATTGATTTGCTTTTTTAAGGTGACATGTTCCATTTAAATAAAATACCATCAGTTTAATGCATTGGTAAGTTGACTGCCCTTGAATGACAACTACTTTGGCTTGTAGATGGGGTCCTGAGGAAGCAACCCCCTCAGTGGTGTTCATAAGTTAAAATATAGTAAACTGGAAGGACTTGTTGATTAAATCAGCCTTTTAAATCCTTATCTCATTGATTATAAAGAAATAAAAACTATAACCAAATTTATTGCTCTTCTATTTTGCTTCATTTCAGAGTTAGAGTCAGTTCTTACCTCTTGCTTGATTATACAAGCTTCTTTAGTTACTGACAACATCTCTCTGCTCTAGCAGTGGCCAGGCTGGTAATACCTTTCCCTGCTGTGTATTATCAGCAGGAGAAAGCTTGCTTCTAAGTCTCTGATATTATCTTTCTACTGAGAAAAACTTTAATCCTTAGAGTTACTAACCTGAGATAAAGTTTGTGCCATCCTGTCAGGTCTGCAGAGCACATAGCCGTGTATTTACATCAAAGCTACCAGAGTGACTCAACAGCTAACAATGAATCTTTTCAGCATGTATGTTTTCTCTTTCACTAGAAGCTTTTTCTCATGAGAAATACAGCTCTGATAAGTTACATATCTAGCCAGACATCCTGCTTGGACAGTGTCATTTTTTTCACAACCTCTCCATTGGTAATGTCCCTGTAGCAGGCTCAGCTGAGAATTGGAGCTAGTAGAGCTCAAATGTCAGTCAATGCTTTAGACCTGCACAAAGAAGTCTGTGCCTGAAGAGGCTGTAAAGATTGAAAACAGACAACCCCTTTAAGCCCCAATTACCTCTCTTAACTGCATATAAGAGTAATACACACTGGGTTTATCCTTTGTGAACAGATGTCCATCTGTTTTGGAATGTGCACTTTAAAGGATGCTTTATTAACATTGAAATGGTCACATGTCTAATTCTTTAGAAGTATGACCATTTATAATGTACATCTGTAAATTTTGTTAGTGGATGATCTATAAAAGTCAAACTGTATTATATGTTTATTGGTCATTTAAATGTCTTATTAATATAGTTCTTTCATTAAGAAGTCAATATATGAAAATTGGTTTACTGAACGGGAAGAATGCATTCTTGCCACTTCAATACATTTTTAATGCATTTGAAGTTTAACGTCTGGCAAAGAGGATGCCACTCCTGCATGACTAAGTTTCTGAACTCGCTGAATTTTACAGTGCTCTCTGTCAAGAAATCTAAAATTAGTAGAGCAATCTACTTGAGTATCATATGACTTAACAACTGACTTCTTTTCATGAGTCAATGTGCCAACAAAATTCAGCACTTGGACAGCAACTGCAATGTTCATTAGAATACATTTCATAATTTCAATCTATACTATAAAAAGCTATTACAATATGAGATTCTATTTGCTTTTATTTAATGATGTGCCTAGCCAAGCTGATTTGCTCATCAGCACAATTTTCTCAATAGTCTGCAGTCACTGAAAGTGATATAAAGGAACAATGTATAGCTAACCAACATACAGTGAAGTCACTATATATGAACAAGCAAATAATTTCATTACAAGCCATCTGTTAAACTACCATGAATGTATAAATCACTGTCTGTCGGCAGTAGCCTCCCATGATGCTTTGCCCAGATATGGCCAGATTTAAGGGTGC
Organism: Phyllomedusa bahiana; assembly: GCA_025379985.1. Lineage (NCBI taxonomy): Eukaryota > Metazoa > Chordata > Amphibia > Anura > Hylidae > Phyllomedusa > Phyllomedusa bahiana. The sequence goes on along the minus strand of JAODAL010033990.1, from coordinate 9,881 downwards.
AAATACCATAACTATGGCTGATACAACAAAATAGGAGCCTTGTGAGTTTGAGGGCCCACTACCACCTTAAAGGACTACTTTCGTTTTGTTTCTTCATAATTCTTTTAGATACACTGTAGTCCCAGAAACTTTGCTGACCGGCAGCTGCATATCGGATTTCTGGCAGATGCAACAGTGTCTATAGCTGAAAGACACTGCGCTTTTGATGCTGACAGGAAATCTGCCTCTATATGTATTCCTATCAGAATGCATAGAGAGATTCACTTTTGGGTCATACAATAATGCTGTGTATTTCAGCTATTCAGGGTGCAGCTCACATGACTCAGTGGCAGCAATGAGAAATCCTGTATTTAGCTGCAGGTAAGCAAATTTATTACCATTACCATGTACCTAGAAGCAATTTCTACAGTGTGGTCCTTTAAACAAAGATTTTTAAGTAAGTCTATTACATTGCATTAATGGACTGACCCAATGATTTTCATAGGTTCCAAATAGTGGTGGATGGGCAAAGAGATATACAGTATGTAAGGTGAGGCGGTGCTTTGTAATTAATTTTTGAATGGGGAAGGGCCTATATACTGTTCTTACATCGCAGCCTTCCGCTGTCTCTGTCCATCCCTGGCCATATAACATCTGTCTGAATCTATAGATATAATGATTATTACTAGTTTTGAGCGATTATTATCGACAAAGTTGAAATCGGCACAGTTTTTATGTTGATCGAAATTTTTAGATCATACGATAATTTAGGTTAAAATCTGTGCATCATCTATTAAGATTGCGCCATTTTCGGCGTTTCCTGTCATTTTGGCGGACAGCAAATCAGCTTACAGAATAGAGCAGTGTGAGATGTGTGTGCGACGTCATGACTGGGATGTGTATGCTTGCGATTGGCTGGAAAAATCACATGACTTTGTTTTACATAGAACAGCATTTCCTGTTCAGCCTCAGTGTCTCTCAGTGTCTCAGAGCAGAAGGACGTGCGCTCTGCTTGTGTCCAAACAGCTCAGCGAATTATTCTATTTTCTTCACTGAGAAACCTCTACTAGTAGCTGTGATCCTTACAATTTAGTTTTGATTAGAGATTGGAAGATTTTTTGTAGTTAGGTAGAGAATTTAAAGGAGCATCTCCGCTGTAAAGTCATTTGGGGGGAGAGGGGGGGAGGCCCCGCGGGCGAACACAGACAAGCTCTATAAAAAAATACTGGATTAAAAGTTCACCAAAACTTAGTGTAGACATTGCACTGCAATAGCTTTATTATTAACAGTTTTCTATTGAAATATTTCCTGGATATTGGGCAGCCTGAACTTATAGGATTACACATCTTTTCTAGTAACTGCAGGTCTCTTTGTTAGGTGCAAAAAATCCACTTTATTTATCAGTATACATTTCAGATAGGTGTTCATTTTCATTTTGCCCCTTCCACCTTTGTTAATATATCCACTTGCCTTAAATTTGAATCCAGCAATTTTAAGTCACCACTAGTGTTGAGCGATTACGTTGGCTTCGACCATCGATCGATAGTCGAAGTCGGCAACCATCGATAAGGTTTTCGATAGTCGATCATCTCCGATGACCCCTTAAAGTCTTGGTAGAGCAACACACCTTCATTCTTACACCCAAATAGGGCGGAGAAGCGGGGAATTAACAGCCAAAACAGTCAATGGTTTCCCCCTGCTAAATTTTTGGCAAACCCCTTTGGCTAAAAAAACCCACAGAAAAGCCCACAAAACCATTCCTACCCCTGGTCTTTTTCCAACAGCATGCCCCTTTAAAAACCTGTTCCCCCAAAAAATTAAAAAGTCCCAGAAGGCGTAAAAAAAGGGAACCATCTTTTTTTTGAATTGGACATTAAATTTCCCCCTGTCCTGGAACGAAAACCAGGGCCCCCCAAAACCCTGCAGGGCCCCCCAATTTAAAAATTTCCCGGGAAAAAAAGGAAATTTTAAACCACCATTTTGTTTCTTTGGAATTGTTATACCTGTCCTGGGCCACAGCGGGACCCGGGGCCCGGGAAATTTTAAAAGGGGGGTGCGGGGGAGAGCACGGCGGCTTTCCGTCTTTCAAATTAAAAAGAGGTTAAAATCCCCTGAAGACAAAGCAACAAAAACTGTGTGCTGAAAGGGGTGGGGGAAGGGGAAGGGGTTTTGGGGAACTCCGGGCCTTCCCTCGGGACACAGCCCAATAACCGGGGTAGCGTTTTTTTGGCCCCTCCTTTATGAGTGTGGACCAATTGAGTTCCCTTTGGGAAAAATCCCTGGGGGGTTAACGCTCCTGGTAACCCAGGTCCCCCTTTTTTTGGGCATTTTTTTTTCTTTTTACTAAACGTGCTGGGGAAATGGTCTCTGTACTTTTTTTCTCTGCCCGTGCCATACCCCTTGTCCCCCCTGAATATCCTACTTCTGGTAAAGTTTTCTTTTTACCTCCCTTAAAAATTTTCAGGGAAAATTTGTTTTAACGTTTTTTGTACAGGCAAGTTTTTTATTATTTTAAATTTCTAAAAACACTTTTTTAAAATCGGAGGGAATCCCCCCAGGTCTTTGTTTTTTTTTTTAATTGTTTTAAAAAGGGTTTTTTTTCCCCAAAAAAGGGATTGTTTAGCTATTTTAAAAGATTTTGCCAAAAACAAGTCTTTGGGGGCAATATGTGCCCAAAAACAGGGGTCCTACCTTTCCGTTTTTGACAGCCCAATAAACCCTTTGACCCAACTTTTGCCATTGTGAAAAACCCCAAATTGTCTGTTAGAAAAAATTTTTTTTTAGAATAGGCCTGTAGTATAGCTGCATTTCACGGGGAAAAAATGCCCCCAAAAAAATTCAAAACATGCCCATGAGCATTTTTTTGACAATTGTGAAGAAAAAATTTGTCTTTTAGAAAAAACATTTTTTAGAATAGGCCCTTTTGATTGCTGCATTTCAAACAGAATCCCCAAAAAAAATTAAAAAAATTTGATTTTCCAGCCATTTTAAAAATTTTGTGAAGGGAAAGCCATTTTAGTTGCCACATTTTAAATTAAAAAGGGCCCATGTTTTTTGCTGTTTTCTACAGCAACATGCCCAAAAAAAAATTTTAAATTGATTTTCCCCATTGTTAAAAATTGTGGGAACCCAGGGACCCCAAAACATTGAAAATTGTAAAAAAATTTAAAGTTTGTTTGGAGAAAAATGGAATAGGGTTTTGTCTGAAACCTTGGTGTCTTTTAGTCTCTCACCCCAAAACCGAAAAATGAACTTTTGGGAAATTTGGGAAAATTTAAAAAATTGCAGTAAAAAAATTGATTTTTTTTTAAAAATAAGTTTTTCAAGAGGACCATTTCTTTTTGGGAAAGAGGAATTTTAAGTAGCCCAGAAAATTCGGTGATCGGCAATTGGGGCCAAAAACATCTTCAGAGATCCGGGCCTAAATTTCTTGATGAAAGTAAAACGACCCAAATTATCTGTGGAACCCCGGATGCGTTTGTCTGAAAAGATCCCCCGGCTGTGTAAGGCCCGCTCAGATATGACGTGGTTTGGGGGGCGGGGAAAAAACCTCTTGGCGGGGGCGAGCCAGCTGGGGCCCAATTCGTCCATTTTGGTTCCCAAAAAGTTTTTGGGCCCGGGAAAACACATCCAAAAAAAACAGTGTTGGAGGGCAGTTGTGTGCCCATGATTTTAAAGCTGGTCTTGGGTGTTTTTTTGTGTGGCCACCTTGCTTTGCTTGGGGTTGGTGAGGGGGGTAAAAAAGGGATTGCAGGGGGTTCCCCCATTGGGGTTTCTCCCCCACCTTCCCTTGCTGCTCCCTGCCCCCTAGGGGCTATTTGGCACTTACTGCTGTCACGCGTGGCGTTTTTTCCCACCTGCTTTTTTAAGAATTGAAGCAGACGCAACAGAGGTTTCCAGTTAAATCAATCAGAAGGGGTCTCCTTTTCCCTGCATTTTACTCTCTTTTTTGGGATGGGTGGAAGGAAAGTGCTGGTTTTGTTTTGTCCCCGGGGACCCAAGGGAGGGGGGCCACCCGTAAATTTGTTTCATTTTGTTGGCCTTAATGCGGGATTTGTTGGGGGAAAAATGGAGCACCCGGGCCTTTCAGTGAGAGAGGGGAGCCTTGGGGGTTCCCCAACCCTTTGGGTTGAGGGGCATAGCAAACTATTCCTCATTGCCCCCAAATTCAAACCCTTTTTTCCAAAGGGCCCGGGGATTTCGGTGTTTTTGGAATCCTCCCCCTCCTCCCCCTTTCCTCCTTGCCCCCGGCCAGTTCAAAACACCCGGACTTCCCTAGTTGAACCCCCTGAGGCTGAGGTGCCGCCTTGCCAAACTCGGGGACCCTAAACCCATGCCTAAGAAGGCCCCGGTTTTAAAATTGGGAAACTTTTGGGGCCTTGTGGATTTGAGGAGAGAAAAGGCCCCGGGTGTCTGATCTGTGTCCGTCTCCACCTCCCCCGTTTGGGGGCCCCTGATTTTTTCAGAGGGGTCCAACGGGTCGTTCCAGAACTAAGATCACCACAATGCTCATGCTGACAAGGGCAAAGTCCCCAATGACCATTTTGGTGGTTTTTTCAAAAATGGCAAGGGTGGGGGCAGAGTCTTTTACCGCCTCACCCCTCGGTGGCTAACACCCCCAGGTCCGGGAAACCCCTGCTTGTCAGGCCTTTTGTACTTTTGTACTGCGTAATGGGATTGCGCTGCTCCACAAACGCTGGGATGTGGGGGGTGGAATTCCAAATGTGTTGCCACGTTTTAACAATGGACGGTTGGGGGGGAGGGGGCGACCCCTGCAACCAAAACCAGGCGGGAGAGAAAGGGGGCGAACGGCGGAAAATGCGAACTCGACCTCGACCTTTTCAGCAGGGGTCAAAACCCGGGGGAGCTCTTTTAAAAATTTTTGGACGGGCCCAAAGGTTTTGACATTTGCCAGCAAGGGGGTGTGCTTCCCGGGCCCCAAAGATTTAAGGGCGGCCCGCAGTTTTTCCCCTTATCGAAACCCCCTTGCCGGGAAAAGGGTTCTTTCACCCAAACCCGCGGGTCGGTCTCGTTGCGGAGAGCCGTCCAAGCCTGGGCCCGGGGTGTGGACGGTCTCCGAGGAGGTTTAAATTTTAAAAACCCCGGGCCCCGGGTTTGGGCCTGTGTGCCACCAGAGGACCTTGGGGGGGAAAGGCCCCGCACATCCTGCGGGTTTTAAGAGCGTTTCGCCGGGGGCCCGAGAGCCCCGTCACCCCAGAGGGCTTCCACCCAGCTCACCCAGTGAGCTGTCACAGAGATTAGCGGCCTTGGCCCTGCTTACTATCCCTGTGTCGGGGGGGTGAGCGGGGGAAATTTTCGGGGCACAGATGAGGGCAACGCGCTTTGAAATTTTAGATGACAAAATGGTGGCCAGGGCAGGGACGGCTTTTTGGCCCAAAAAATATGCTGTCGGCCCTCTGGTTTTTGGGGGCAGGCAAGGGCTATTATGTTTGGGGGAAAACCCCCCTGTTTTCCCCGACGGAAAGGCAAAAATTTTCCCAAAGGGCCCAAAAACCTGGGAATGCCCACTTTAGGCTTTTGGCTTTGGGATGTTTGGGTTAAAGTTTTTTCTTTTCTCCCAAACCTGGAAAAACGAAGGCTGGCTGCTTTGGTTTGGGGCCCGAGGGTGAAAGGGCACAAAAAACTGGCGGAAAGGGAAGGGGTTGGAAAGGGTCTTGGTGGTGCTTTGGTTTGGGACTCGGGGCGGGCCCGGGGGAGGCTTTAAAACGGAGGCTGATCCCCGTCATGGGCTTTTGAGAGGACATGGGGGAAATGGGAAAAACCCTTTGGGGGGGGTTGGGGGAGGGAGGCGGAGCCCAAAGGGTTTTTGGGCATTGGGTTTGGGGCCCCCCCGGGCGGTCTGGGCCTTTTTTTTTGGCCCGTGGGTTCCCCCCATTTCAACTCATTTTTTTCGTGCTGTGAATTTGGACATGTTGGTTTGGGGGTTAACCCCTTTAAAGGGTTTTTTGCCTTACTTTGCGTTTTCGGGGAAAGGTGGAATATGGGGCATCGCTTGGTGAATCAGGGTTGTCAAAAGGCCGGCTTGAGAGGTTTTTGGGAAATTTTTTTTACGGCAATAAAACGGGGGGGGGGTTTTTCGCTGACCCTGGCTGGCTGAATCATATCCGGGATTCTGAGGGCCCCTCTCCCCTTTTTTTTTGGGGGGGCTCGTATTGGGCACTACCCCAAATTTTCTTCCTCCTCATCCCCTGATGAAAACGCTGCAAGCAAAATTTTGTGGAAAAAGACCAGGAAAGGACCCCCAATGTCGTCTTTATCCCTCAACAAAAGGTGACTTGGGGTCCTGAATTTCGGGATCCCGAAGCGGGGCTAAAAAGCCAAAGGGGAAATGCAAGGGGTTTTCCGGGCCGCCCCGGGGTTTTTGGCCCATTGACCGGCTTCCTTCACCTCCTTTGATGGGATCAGAACGGGCGGCAGAGCAGGGGCTTAAAACTCCTCTTGTTTTTTCCCTGCCTTCTGGGCCCCAACGCATTTTGTTCCCAAAAAGGGGTTTTAAGACAATTTGGTTTTTCCAAGTGGTGGGTACACGAAATTGCATTTGGGGTTTTTCAAGTTGGGCGGGGAAGTGATGTTTTTGTGTTTAATTTTTGGCGTGACTGGGGGGGGCCCCGGGGGTAAGATGCTGATGAGGTTGATTTAAAACCCCTGAAGGACGGTTGGCGACGGTTTTCGGTTTCTTAGATTAAAAGGGCCCCTGTCCCCCCCCCCCCGATGACGGCCTGACGGGCCTGCAATGTTTATCCCCCGGGGGATTTTCGGGTTGTGCCAGCACTGGAAGGGGGACCCTTTTCCCCGAAACCCCTTTCCTCCATGTTTCTAAACCCCCTCTTTGCTCGCTTACCCCCCCTGCTTTCGCTCCATGTTCAGAAATTTAAAAAATTTTAGAAGGGGATGGAATGTTTTGGAAAAGTCCCCTTATTAAAAAACGGCAAAAACAGCTTTTCTAAATCCCTCTAATCAAAAAAAATTTTCTGGATTTTAAATTTTAAATGCAAGGTGTTCTTATTTAAAAATCTGGATGGGGCAAAAATTTCAAAAAAAACGTATCGGGTTTGTTTTTTGTATTTTACACGGTATTTTTTTTTCACCTTTCAATTTTACCCGTGGTGACTATGAATTGCTGTTTTAAGAAATTTTGTGGATGCGCGTCAATGAAAAAGCTGGGTTTCGCAAAAATCAAAAACAGTATTGTTTTGTTTTCGTTTTAATACCGGTATTTTTTGCCCCTTTTAATTACCTATGGTGGGCATAGAATTTTTGTTTTAAGTTTTAAATGGACTGCGTCAATGAAAAAAGTGGGTGCGGGAAAAGTCAAAAAAAACTATTGTTATGTTTTTTTATGATACACGGTATTTTTTTGGGAAATAAACAAACCGGGGTTGACTACAGATTGCTGAAATTTTAATTTAAAATGCAAGGTGGTTATTTAAAAAAACCGGTGGGAAAGGGTAAATTTTTTAAAAGAACACCTATCTGGGAAAAGTATGCTGATAATTAAAAATGGAGTTTTGCCCTAACAAAAAAGCCTGCAGTTTCCCAGAAATGGGTGTTTTATCCAAATTAAGTTGGGTGCCCAAAATCCCGGAAATATTTTTAAAAGCAAACTGTTTTAAAAATAAAAAATATTGAGTGCAATGTCTACATAAGTCTTGGTGAACTTTAATCCCGTGTTTTTTTTAGAAAAGTTGTCTGTGTTCGCCGCGGGCCCCCCCCCCAACCCCCCTGACTTTTCAGCGGTTTAAAGCTGCTTTAAAATTTTTCTAGCTAAATAATAAAAACTTTTTAAATCCTAAATTTTTTAAATTTTGGGAAGGAATTTACAGCTAATAGTAGAGGTTTCTTGTTGGGAGGGAAAAAGGGTAATTTCGCTGAGCTTTTTTGGGGCCAAAAAGGCACAGCGCCCATCCCCCTTCCTATGAGACGCTGAGAGACACTAAGGTGAAAAGGAAGGGGTGTTCTATGTTTAAAAAAGAGGTCCCTGTGATTTTTCCCGCCAATGCAACCAAAAACACATCCCAGTCATGAGTCGCCACCCCATCTCACCTGCTCTATTCTGTAATCTGATTTGCTTTCGCCAAAATGACAGGAAAAACGCCCAAAATGGCGCGATTTAATAGATGATGCACGTTTTAACCCTTTAAATTTTCGCATGATCTGAAAAATTTTTTTTCACTTTAAAAAACCCTTTTTTCGATTTCAACTTTGTCGATAAAACGCTCAACACTTGTCACCACGGGGGAATTGAAAGGTGCCCAAAAAAATCTTGTATTTTACGTTTCAAACAGATAGTGTTTTTTTTCTTTTGGGGCACTACAGCTTTGGTTTTATTGGGGCAGCTTGCATTAAAAATTTTAATTTTCAGCAATTTTTTAGTCACCAAAAGGTGAAAGAAAGGTGCCAAAAATATTTGTTTTTTTCGAAACATAAAAAGGGTACGTGTTTTTTGCACTTTTGCCCCGGGCCAGATTGTTTTTGCACCCCGCACCTTTAAATTTTATTTTCCGCAAATTTTTTAGTCACCAAAGGGGGGGGAAAAATTTAAAGGTGCAAAAAATTTTTTGTTTTATTTCGAATTTCTTAAAAGATACGTGGTTTTTTGATTTTGGCGCCTACGCTTTGTTCATTGAGGCAGCTTGCATTAAATCTGAATCCGCAATTTTATAGTCACCACGGTGAATTAAAAGGGTGCCAAAAATATTTTGTATTATACAAATAATAAAGATAGTGTTTTTTTTTTTTTGGCCATCAGTTTGTTATGGGGGCACTTGTTTAAAATTTGAATCCGCAATTTTTAGCCACCACAGGTAAATTAAAAGGTCCCAAAAAATATTTGTATTATCAAAATACATAACAGATAGGTTTTTTGACTTTGCGAAAATACAGCTTTGTTCATTGGGCAGCTTTGCATAAATTAAATCCAGCAATTTTTTTTTACCCAGGTAAATTAAAAAGTCCCAAAAAAATATCTTGTTTTTTACGAATACATAACAGATACGTTTTTTTTTTATTTGGGCATACAGTTTTTTTTGAGGCAGCTTGCATTTTAAATTTGAATACAGCAATTTTATATCACAAGGGTAAATTTGAAAGGTGCCAAAAATACTTGTATTATACAAATAATAACAGAAGTGTTTTTTGACTTTGGCCCACAGTTTTTTTGGGGCACTTGCATTTAAAATTGGAATCAGAATTTTATAGTCCACCACAGGTGAATTAAAAGGTGCCAAAAATACCTTGTTTTATGAAAAATTTTCAGATACGTTTTTTTTTATTTTGGACCCCGCTTTGTTAATTACTTTGATTAAATTTTGAATCAGCAATTTTTTGTAAACACGTGAATTGATAGGTGCCAAAAATACCTTTATTATCCGAATCATTTCGATAGTGTTTTTTCATTTTGGGCGGGGCCGCTTTGTTGATGATTACTTTGCGTTTATTTGAATCCCGCAATTTTTTTTGATTTTAGGGATTTGAGAATGCTGTGATTGCCTCTTTTAATAGAGATTTCCAAAACTCTTTTTATACCTTTCAAAAATTTTCATGGGGCGAAAATTTAGGGGTAACGGCAAAGAGGGGGGGAGGACATGGAGGTAGGGTACGAGGAAGGTGCTTTTCCGTGCTGGCGAAAAAAAACCTGCCCGGGATCGTCATTGCAGGACCTCAGGCTGTCATCGCTGGGTCAGGGCCTGTGAAACTCAGTAACGAAAAACCGTCGCCAACTGCCTTCGTGGTTAGAAACCCGATCCAGCCTTACCCCCCTTTGTCCCCCCGTCACGGCCCAAATGTCGTCTCAGATCACCAGCATCCCTCCAAAATGAAAAACAGCCCAAAGTATTGTGTACCCCCCCAATGTGGATAATCCCTTTTTTTGAAGACTCTTT
>JAODAL010033989.1:0-44863 GCA_025379985.1 Phyllomedusa bahiana | reverse complement strand
TAAAAATGGGGGTTAAAAAGACTCCTTTTTCCAGCACTTTTTAAATTTGGGGGGGTCTGCGTTTGGGGGGCTCATGTGGGGCCCAGGACGGGTTATAAATGTCCATAAAACAAAAAAGGTGGTTGAAAATTTTTTTTTCCGGCCTTTTTAAATCGGGGGGTATGCAGGTTTGGGGCTCATCTGTGGCCCGGGACGGTATAGTCAATGCCCGTGAAAAAAAAATAGTGGTTGAAAGACTCCTTTTTCCCGGCTTTTTTTAAAATGTGGGGTCTTGCATTTTGGGGCCTCATGCTGGGCCCCCGGACAGTATAGTCAATGTTCATAAAACTTAAATGGGGGTTTAAAAAGACCCTTTTTCCGGCATTTTTTAAAAACGGGGGGTTTGCATTTTGGGGGCTCATGCTGTGGCCCAGGACAGGTTTAAAGCAATTCCAGTGAAAAAAAATGGGGTTGAAAGACTCCTTTTTTTCCCGGCACTTTTAAATGTGGGGGTCATGCGGGTTTGGGACTCATCGGGGCCCGGACGGTATAGTCAATCCCCCTTCAACTAAAATGGTGGTTAAAAGAATTTTTTTTCCGTCACTTTTTAAATGGGGGGGGTCATGCGGGTTTTTGGGGCCCATGCTCTTTCCCGGGGAAGGATATCAATTCCAGTTCAAGTTTAAAAAGTGGTTCATTTTCATACTGCCTTCTGGCATTTTTTTTAATTGTGGGGGATGCAGTTTTTAAAGGGGCATGCTGTGGTTTCAAGACAGGGTAGTGAATGGTGTGTGATTTTTTTTGTGGGTTTTATAGGCTAAGTGTTTGCCTAGTTGAGGGATCCATTTGACTGGTTTTTGGCTTTAAATTCCCGTTCTCCAGCCCGTTTGGGTGTAAGAATAAGGGTTTTTTGCTCTCCCTAGATTTAATGGTCATCGGAGATGACACTATCGAAAACCTTTTTCGATGGTGGCCGACTATCGACTATCATCGATGTCGTAGCCCAAAGTAAAACGCTCAACACTAGTGATACATCTTAGCAAGACAATTAAACAAGATCACAAAAAAAAAAATCACGACATTTACTATCCCCGTCCCGTCCCCAGTGACCCCTTTAACCCTTTTCCACAAATTAAAAAAGTTCCAGAAGGGAGTATATTTGAACCATTATTTTAGTTGAATTGGACATTGACTATCCCGTCCTTTCCACGCATGACTTCAAAACCCGCAGCCCACAGATTAACCCACTCCGACCTTGGCGATCCTGTCCAGGTGTTTTTGGGGGGTTTACCACCGGCGTTGGTACGTCCTGAGACGCGCAACTCAAAGCAAGTTTGCGCGATTGGGCGAGGGGTCAGCTGATATTAAAGCAAATCCCCAGCTTGGGGCCCCGACCCGTGATCGTTTTTGGGGGGGGGCCCAAATAACAAAGAAAGGGGGCAGGGGGGGGAGATCCCCCTTTCCTTGCCCCTTCGGCGGGCTCAGGGGCACGGATCGGGTGATCCATCACTCCGGCCTTCTGACGGGACGCCGGGGGGCACAGAATGCTTTCCGGGTTGTCTGTGAGTCACGTTTCCCGGGCCGGGTGCACATGTGGGCATTTTCCCGGAAATTGGGACTGAAAAATTTTGTCATGGGAAACCCGTCAAAACAACAAGCTTTATATGTTTCCCTTTTAAAATGAGAATCAAAAAGATATCTCATTCAAATCCCCTAGGGGAAAAAGGTAAAAAAATAACGTGAAAAAGTGAAAAAAAAAAAAAAAAACGGGGAAAAAAAGAAAAACAAAAAACAGGAAAAAAAAAAAATAAAAATTCTTTAACCCCCCTTTTTCCCCTTTACAAACCCAAATCCCCCCAAAAAATCAAAAAAAATAAAGTACCCCCATATTTGGTATCGGCCTTTCGAAAACGACCTGCCCTAAAAAATCTGCATTTTAAAAAAAACCCTTTTTAGGGTGAACGCCCGTAAAAAAACCCCAAAAAAAAACCAATCCCCAAATTAAGATTATTTTTTCATGCCGCAGCCCAAAAAATGTATTAAAAAGCGATCAAAAAACCCTAGTAACCCCCCAAAGTTGAAACCAAATTTAAAAAAACAATCATTTTCTTTCCCCCCAAAAAAAAATTTTCCTTATACAGCTCTATATCGGAAAAAATAAAAAATGTATAGCTCCAGAAGATAGCGATGAAAATATTTTTTTACACACTAAAAACACTTTTCTTTTTTTTTTTAAAGTGCTTAAACAAAAAAAAACTTTTTTAAATAGGGTTTTTCCAAATCTTTAAAAGCTAATTTAAATAAAGATACTGCAGGGTTTGGGGCCCTTTTTATAAAAAAAATAAAAATAAAAAACCAAGTGGGTTTTAGTTTTTTCTTCACCCGGCCTACAAAAAAGGGGTTTTAAAAAAACGTCAAAAACCCTTTTTCCCCCCAAAAAAAATTTATACTAATAAAAACTCAACTCATCTCGCAAAAAAACAAGCCCCTACAAAACCCCAAAGCAAAAAAAATTTTAAAAATTTTAGGGCCCCTTCAACAGGGGTGTTTGGAAAAAAACGATTTTCCGGGTTTTGAAAAAAAATGTTTTTATTGTATAAAAGCATTTAAAAAAAAAAAAAATATCAAAGGGGGTACGGTGAATCAAAATTGCCCTTTTCGGGGTAAAGCAACCATTTTCATAAATACCGTACAGGGGACTGCAAATAAAAAATAAAAAAAAAAAAAACACAAACCAAAGGGATTGCTGTATTTTTTAAAAAACATCCCCAAAAAAAACCTTTTAATAAAAAATCAACAAAAGATCATATAAACCCCTAATGGTACCAAAAAAAAATTAAAACCACCCTAAAAAAAACAAGCCCAAAAACAGCTCTGCACACAAAAAATAAAAAATTATGGCTGTCAAATAGGAAAACAAAAAAAATGCAATTTTTTATAGATTTTTTTCTACTGTGAAAAATTTAAAAAACAAAAAAAAACAATAAAAAATCATATCTTTGTAATTGAAAGACCCCATAGTAAAAATTAACACATCATTTTAAAACTGCACGGCGAAGCTGTAAAAATTGGGAAAATCAAAAAAAAATGACCGAACTGCTTTTCTCCCCATTTTCGTTTTCCCCAATGCCAAAAAAAAAATATGGGAAAACCTTTTGTCCTAAAATTTCAAATACATCCCAATTAGATCCCTGATGGGTGTTGAAACCAAAATGGGGCGACTTCTGGAAGGTTTCTTTTGTTCTGTATTTTGGGGGGGTTTCAAATGCGACATGGCCCCACCAAAATCGCGTTCCAAAAACTAAATAACACTCCCCCCTTATACGCCCTCCATGCGCCCCAGACAGCATTTCCCCCCCATGAGAAAATTTAAAGAAATTGCCTTAAAAAAACTTTTAGGGTTCTTTTTTTTCCCGGATTCCTTGTATATATGAAACATTTTAAGCTAAAATTGCAGATTTTTGAAAAATATTTTTTTTTTAATTTTCACAGCCCCTTTGCTAAAAAAAATTTGTGAATCACCTGTGGGGTTTTATATACTCAATGACCCCTGGGTATATTCCTTAAGGTGTGTAGTTTTCCCAAAATGCGGTCTAAAATTTTGGGGGGTTTATTAAGTTTTGCATTCCCGTAAAGGGGGTCTCCCCAAAACCCGAAAAGGGGCCTAAATAAAAAACGTATTGAAAATAGACCCCAGATTTGGGAGGGCTCCTCCTATTCTGGAGCTTAGGGTTGAGCCCAAAAAATTGCACTAGGGCCACTTTTGGCTATCTCTAAAAAAGGCAAACCTGGGAAGGGAATTTTTTATTAAGTTTCATTTTTCCTGGTCCATTTCCCTATTCCAATGAATAAAGGAAAAAATTTTAAAATCTCCAAAAAAAATTGGGAAATTTTTAAATTTCCCCCCCAAATTTGGGTTTTAAAATTTTGGAAAAATTTTAAAGGGGTTTTCAAACTTCCTAAATAGTGTTGTCAAAACTTTTAAAGGGGGGGTAGTTTCCCCATAAAGGCATCCTTACGGGGGGATTTAAAATGCAAGGGCCCCCAAAGCCACGTCAAAATGGAGTGGTCCCCAAAAAAATGTATATTGCAAATTTTTTTAAAATGTGAGAAATTACTACTAAATTTTAAGCCCTTTTTAAAAGTCGTAAAAAAAAAAAAAAAAACATTTAAAAAAAAGGTGCCAACCTATATGGACATAAGGTTTAAAAGAGTTAAAAAAAAAAATTTTTTGTGAATAATTATCTGTTTGCACGCAGAAATTTTTTCAAATTTCAAAATCGCTAATTTTTCCCAAATTTTTTAATTTTTCACAAACAAACAAGGATTGAAAGGATTGATGGAAAAAATCTTTTTTAAAACTTAAAGCCCTATCTTCTAAATATGTCACGAGAAAAAAATTCTGAATCACAAAGGGGTAGGTAAAAAGTGTCAAAAACTTATTCCCCCACTAAAATTGGGCACATGTTTAATTTCAAAAAAAAGGGGTATTTCAGGAAGGCAAAAAACAGGCTGGGTCCTTAAAAGGGGTTTAAAAAAATTTTAGAAAAAAAGTAATCTTTGAACCAAAAAATTTTAGTTTAACTGGAGAGTTTACTATCCTTTTTCCGGATTGCAGCATGACCCCTTTAAAACTACGGGATCCACAAAAAAAAAGTTTCCAGAAAAAGGAGTCTTTGAACCACCATTTTATTTGAACTGGACATTGACTATCCCTGTCCTGGACCGCAGCATGCAGGTTGCATTAACCACTGAAGAACAGATTGGCGACGCTGTTCGTTATTGAGATTCACAGGGCACCGAAAGGAGGCACTGGAAGGAGCACCTTCTCTCGTACCTCTACCTCCATGTCCTACTCTTTGCTCGCTTACCACCTGCAGTTTGCTCCATGTTCAGAAATATAAAAATGTAAAAGGTATGGATGAGTTTTTGACGGTCTCTTATTGAAAGATGGCAAATCACAGCTATTCTTAAATCCTTCTAATTTCAAACAGCCAACTAGGAGTAGAAACAGAATTTTTCTATCAAATATCTGTGAAATGCGGTCTGGTGAAAGAACCGTATCACAAAATCAACAGTGTTCTTCCTCCAGTCCCTGAGATGTACAACTGCCCAATAGGACTAGCAGTTGATAGTTTACAACAAACTATTGTACAAATGCACGATTAACGCCAAACTGAGACGCACTGAGTGAAGTAGAAGAATTAAAAAGTTATATGGATTACATATGGCCACCACTGACAACAGGCGTAATTTACTATAAAATATGTATAAAACAATATGCTTACAACTGAGCTCTATGCGCCAAACAAACGCACGGACTGCAATAAGAGTATTTAAATGTTATATGGATTAATATGGCGGCCTTCGCACCACTGACAACAGGTGTAATTTACTATAAAATATGTATAAAACAATATGCGTACAACTGAGCTCTATGCGCCAAACAGACGCATGGACTGCAATAAGAGTATTTAAATGTTATATGGATTAATATGGCAGCCTTCGCACCACTGACTACAGGTGTAATTTACTATCAAATAAGTATAACACAATATGCATACAATTGAGCTCTCTGCGCCAAACTGAGACACACGGACTGCAATAAGAGTATTTAAATGTTATATGGATTAATATGGCTGCCTTCGCACCACTGACTATATGCGTAATATACTATCAAATATGTAGAACACAATATGCGTACAACTGAGCTCTCTGCGCTAAACTGAGACGCACGGACTGCAATAAGAGTATTTAAATGTTATATGGATTACTATGGCAGCCTTCGCACCACTGACTACAGGCGCAATTTACTAGGAAATATGTATAACACAATCTGCATACAACTGAGCTCTTTGCGGCAAACAGAAGCACGGAGTTCAATAAAACTATTTAAAAGTTATAGGGATAAGTTATGCCGGTTTTTGGGAACACTGACAGGCTGTGATTGCAATAGAACTGAAAAAACAGGCACAATTTCACCTCCTATCAGAGGTCTGCTGGCCAAAAAAGTGGTAAAAAACAATGTTTTTTCAATTCAAGATCATAGAGCTGCAAAATATCTCCCTTCCTTTCAAAAGCCTTTCCTGCCGCTCCGCCTGCAGCCCCATCCTCCCTCCGTGGCTGGACACACCAGTAGATATCCTTAAAACTTTCTCTAACTAAATAAGAAGTGAAATTCTCTAATCTAACTCTATTCTAAGCTGTAGGTAGGTGGATGTTTTCTTATATTAGAAGAGACTATCTCTCAGAGCTGTTAGAACAGCTATTGGTTTAAACGCACAGAGACACGTCCTGCTGTGAAGTGGCATAAACAGAGAATGAGCTCAAACAGGAAATGCAGTTGCATAGATAAAATGAGGTCACGTGATTTTTGCAGCCAATGAGATCCATACACCGCAAAGTGGTGACGTTGTATATCCTCCTCACCCCCCTCTATCCTCGGAGCTGATTGACTGGCCACCAAAATGACAGGAAACATTGAAAATGGCGCGATAGTAATAGAATATCTGGAAGATTGTCACCTAAACTATTGCGTGATCGGAAATTTCCGATAAGCCTAAAAACCGTGCCGATTTCAACTTTTGCTGATAATATCGCTCATCCCTAAAAGTAACGTCAGACTTCAAAACATTTTTTTTTTTTTTTAGCACACTGCTGCCCATTAAAATAATAAAAAATCCAGCGCTGTGCCGTCCTCACACTCCTGAGACTTACATCTTCCTTATTCTGAATGGCGATGTCACTGCTGCAGCAGCTGATTAGCTACAAAAATGTGCCACTTACACATCACCATTCATAAAGTGATGCAAGCAGAGGAACATGATCGCTGCAGCTACTTGGCTGTTGCAATGGTGATTTCTGCATTTGGAAAAATAAAAATGTGAACAGAAGCCTAGGGAAAGTAAGAATGGGGCATCACTGGAATGAAAGTGAGAGGTGAGTATAAGTTTTTTTTTCTTTTTTGATGGGCAGCAGGGGACTAATACGAAAACAAAGAAGTGGAGAATCCCTTTAAGAGGGATTCCCTTTTTGTGGGAATTCCTCCATGGCATAGCCCAATAGCTCCTGGGAAAAAACTCAGATCCACAAGGCCGACATATACATCAATATGATATGATATTCACATATAAAGTATCATTCATTAAACCACGTCGTATGTGTGTTTGCATCACATATATCCATAACTCATATGGGGGCTTCATACCATATGAAACCAACATGATTTATGCCAGAGTTTCTGCTTACATTTGCACTAACCATAAGAAACCTGTTAATCAAGCTGGGCACAGATTTCCTAGCCAGACAGATTTATGTCACATCAAACTACTGATTTTTATCATGAAAATGAAAGAGAAACACTCCAGGCCCCAACTGTGGCTCCTGATGTATTGAATAGAGACTACTTAAAACATCCTTCCAATGGCCAAGTTACTTCTCCACAGGATTTTACTCCATAAGTCTTTAAATTCATTTACTTACATATTTGATTTTTTTTTTTATTATTCATGATATATGGCTTCTATAGTAAAAAAACAGATTTAATAGGTTATTATAGAATTTTATCTTAAGGACAATTCATTGTAATCTGAAATTATTGCGAGCACTTCCACTTTATCATTTAATTATTTTGTTTACAAATATGTGGCCATATATATATATTGTGGCGGACCGGCTACATGTAGTTGCCTGTTTCTGCCACTGGGTGGAGATATACCAGAGTGGTATAAGCGACATGCCACCAAGCAGATGTGGCCTTGGTGGAATAGGAGTCGGTCATATGTACTGTCAGCCACACTAAGTGGCTGGCAAAGGTGGATCATTAGCTTGACTTTTCAGCCGTTCTTGGGGTCGGCTCTTATTGGGAGTAGACAATGTGTCGGGTGGGTGTCTACTCCCCATGTTCCCACGTACCCATGTTCCCATGTTCCAGCACATGTTTTGGCATGGCCTTGGAGGCCTACAAAAGCCTGCTGCTCCAGGTAATCAGGGGGGCGTGGTCTGCTACCAGAGTGTGGAGCAGCAAAGGAGCTGGAGACAGAGGCTCTGGCCCCCAGAGGCTTAGGAAAAGCCAGAGCCAGTGGATACTGGCAAGTGTATGCGTTGGTGGTACTGGAGGCTAGGTCCAGGCCACTGATAGAGAGGGACTAACGTGGTTAGTCAGTGGCCAGACGGCCTGAGTTTTTTCTTATTTGTATTGTTTGTTTGTTTGCATGTGCCTCAATAAAACTGGCTGAGGCCAGTGTTAAACTGGAGCCCAGTGTCTGTGTGCCATTCCGCCTATAAAAGACGGCGATCCAGGAGCGAAATACCCCCAGGACGGCCCAGGAGGGCGCCCAGATGTGAGTGGAGTCCTACTATATATATATATATATATATATATATATATATATATATATATATATATATATATATATATATATATGCTTTTGTGTCAAAAGTAATTTATTAGGGCAGGCATACACAGTTGAGTCACATTATTATGACCACCCACTGATATCCAGGGAAACTGCTTTCTGCAGCATGAACAGCAGCTAGATGGGCTGGGAGAGACTGATTTACAAAACAGTAGCACATTAGGTATGTGGGTTGGCATGTCTAATCAACAAAAGGTAATGATTCAATTATTGGTTATATTGTAAAATAATTCAAATTACCAATGTAAATCTCTAACCACGCTATAATAAATATGTATAATAAATCTAGCATATTTTTAGCATACTTTTTAATATTTCTGTTCACATCAATTCAGTCCATGGTGGGGTGATAGAGTATTGGATTATTGCGGTAAATGTATCCCTCTTAGAAACAGATTATAATAAATTCACAAATTGCTGATCCAGAACCAAAAAGAAGGAAAGAAGTATACCACATAAAATAAGGGAGATATTATCGAACACACTAGTGATATCACTTACTGTTACTAACTAAAATTCTCTTTTTCCCCACGGAGCCTGCAGGACTTCAGTGGCACATACATTACAGCTTCTTACAGCAGTTAAGCTGCCTGGAAGGGCCAGGATGTACTGCAGGATTGGCCCCCTTCACATCCTTGGAACTTTAATACAGGATACAGCAACATACTTGGCACATATTTGCCTTCCACTACTTTAGTTGCTGGTGGCCTACATATCCGCCCCTTTGCCCAAGGCCACGGGACTGGGCACTTGAACTCATTAGATAGTGGACCCATTACAGGGCAACTGCATTTATATGGTATTTCCATGCTCTAGAGGATACAACAATCTACTTGGCACATGTCTGCCTTCCACTACTTGACCTGCTAGTTCCCGAGTACAGCTAAAAATCCATCCTAGACCGGAGGGATGTATCACCGTGGTGGCTGGCCTCGGTGATGTAAAAAAAACCTGTATGATGGTGCCAGCAACAAGCCGTGAGGACTTATTTATGCTGAAGCCAAGCTGAATTTTTTTTTGAACCTGTGGACTTTAAAATAAATACCTCTTTATTTGAACTGAGATCTCTGTACATGTACTTGCCTTTGTGCTGTACACTCTAGATATGTATATATATGTATATATGTGTGTGTGTGCAAATGATTAAATAGATGCTTATTTAAAATTATTTGACTGCTTATTTAAGAATATTACTAAATTCAATGTCCAAGTTCAGACCATTTGGAACAATGATATACAAATTAAAAATCCATTTTGTCTCAACACTGTAAATATTTTGATAAAATGGCCTTCTTACTAGGTTGTCAGATCTATCTGAGCCATGCTGACTTCAGTTCACTCAACAGATGCTGGAGCAAGTGTGTGAGAGGGTCTGTAGAGGAAACTTCACAACCACGATAGTCCCACAGTTGGTCAATTGGGTGCAAGTCTAGGGCATTAGGGGGCCAGGGTGGTATTTAGATGTCTTGGTAATGCTCTTCCAAACATTGTTTGACATTTTTTAGTCATTTGACATATTGCATTGTCTTGCTGGAAGATCCCATCTAGCCCAGAGAAAATAATCAGCATGTATTGCTGTACATAACCTGCAAGGATGAATTTGTACCTAAATCGGTTTAGAGTACCTTCCACATGAATGAGTGGGCCTAAAGGATGCTCAAAAACATTCCCCAGACTGTAATTCTGCCAACACCAGCTAGTGTTCTTCTAGCAATGGCTGCATGGTGTTACTTCATGTGTATAAACTGTATTACAGTAATGTTTCATGACAATCAAATATTTTTAGTTGTATGCTTTAAGATTTTCCATCCAACTGTAAAAATTCTAAAATACTAAATAATATGAAGCCGCAGTGGTCTCATCCAATCCTTTGGTAAGTCTATAGTGCATGTTGTTGCCACAAGACAAGATGTGTGCATCTGAGGTGCCATTGCTGCGTCATTTTGAAAGAACCTCCTTCTGTGGAGCACACTGTCATGACTATAGCAAAGGTCATATTTTCATTGTATCTTTCCTCATCATTCTTTAACTGTAATGACCGTAACAAAAACAGTTTTTTACATTATCATGACCTTTGACAAGAAAAGCCTGAAGAAGGACTCTCTAGCCCGAAACATTGCTTTCTGCTATTCGTGCATAAATGATGGAGTATATTTTCTACATAGTTTTATGAAATAAAAAAATACTCCACTATGTCACCACATGCACATTTTTATTTTGTTGGCTACCATTTGTTCTCTCTTGTTATTTACTAAGAGGAAGTCTGGGAGAATAACCACCAGTATCAGACATCAATTCTAAAATGAAGAAAAGGAGAGTACAATTCTCAACATTATCCACTATTATTATTATTATTATTATTATTATTATTATTATGATTTATTTTAGAGCGCCATTGATTCCAGGGCGCTGTACATTCAAGGGAATTACATACATAACAATTGTTGAACAAATACAATGGTGACGAAAAATGACTAGTAACTGATACAGAGAGGAAAGAGGGCCCTGCCCGTGAGGGCTTACAATCTAGAAGGGAGGAGGGGAGAGACAGAAGGTGTGGGATGCACATGTTTGTGAGCCGGTGTACTTGTGGTGGGGTTAGTGTAAGTTATAGGCTATCCTGAAGATATGGGTTTTCAGGTTGCTTTTGAAACTGGTGAAAGTTGGGGAGAGTCTGATGTTTTGGGTTAAGGAGTTCCAGAGAATGGGTGAAGCCCGAGTGAAGTCTTGGAGACGGTTATGTGAGGCATTGACACGGGGAGTGCAGAGAAGAAGGCCCTGTGAGGAGCGTAGATTGCGTGAGGGGAGGTATCTGGAGATTAGAGCAGATATGTAGGGAGGGGGGAGGACATGGAGAGCCTTGTAGGTCAGGGACAGTAACTTGAACTGGATTCGCTGGGCAATAGGGAGCCAGTGAAGGGATTGACAGAGGGGAGAGGCAGAGGAGTAGCGAGGAGAGAGATGGATAAGACGGGCAGCAGAGTTAAGGATGGTTTGAAGGGGAGCGAGAGTGCTGGAAGGGAGGCCACAGAGAAGGATGTTGCAGTAGTCTAGGCGGTAGATGACGAGGGCGTGGACTAGCGTTTTTGTAGTGTCAGAGTTGAGGAATGGGCGGATGCGTGAAATATTTTTCAGGTGGAGGCGGCAGGCCGAGGTGAGGGTTTGGATATGGAGTTTGAAGGATAAGTAGGAGTCAAAGGTTATCCCAAGGCAGCAGACTTGTGGAGCTGGTGAGAGAGTGCAGCCATTAACAGTGATAGAGAGATCAGGTGGAGGGGTGGAGTGGGATGGTGGAAAGATGATGAGTTCGGTTTTATCTACATTTAGTTTTAAGAGACGGGAGGAGAAGAAGGAGGATATGGACATTAGGCAGTCTGGGATCTGGGAGAAGAGAGTTAATATCAGGACCGGAGATATAAAGCTGTGTGTCGTCTGCATACAGTGGTATGAAAGCCATGTGAGGCTATGAGCTGACCCAGGCCAAGAGTGTAGATAGCGAAGAGTAGTGGGCCCAGGAAAGACCCCTGGGGGACACCAACAGAGAGCGGGCGGGAGGAGGAGGTGGTGCAAGAGTGAGAGACACTGAATGTCCGTTCAGAGAGGTATGAGGAGATCCAGGAGAGGGCCAAGTCAGTGATGCCGGGGTAGGAGAGGCTTTGTAGCAGGATGGAGTGGTTGACAGTGTCAAAGGCAGAGGACAGGTCTAAGCGGAGAAGCACAGACTAGTGGCGTGAGGCTTTAGCAGTCACTAGGTCGTTGGTGACCTTGGTGAGGGCGGTTTCAGTGGAGTGGTTGGGTCTGAAGCCTGATTGGAGTGGGTCAAGGAGAGAGTTGGAAGACAAATGGGAGGACAGTTGAAGATAGACATGCTGTTCCAGGAGTTTGGATGCAAAGGGAAGCAGTGAGATGGGGCGATAGTTGGAGAGTGAGGAGGGTCGAGAAATGGTTTCTTAATGATGGGGGTGATGGTCGCATGTGTAAATGAGGAAGGGAAGATGCCAGAGGTTAGTGATAGATTGAAAAGGTGGGTGAGGGCTGGGAAGATAACAGTGCTGAGGTACTGTTCGTTTCACTAAAGAGGCAGCAAACTCCGCAGAGATGAGTTGGGGATAGAAGTGATCATGGTGATCTACATTTAATGGAGAAGAAAAAGGAAAATAAATGACCCCAATCAGAGACCACCTGAGAGCCATTAATATACTCTGGAATGTACTGATATGTGACCACTATATAGGCAATGTATGGGAATTGTACAGTAAGTGCATCACAGTATTATACAGAGGTATCCTATTATATATACATTTGTTTTTACAATGGAACAAACTATTTGGGATAAGGCTGGTATATCTATGGATGCAGCTACCATGATGAAGTAAAATCAAGGGATAGTGTACTGATTAGGTGCTGTTTTTAAGTCTACTGTATTACAAAAGTTGTTTTCTAACTATGCTGTCAGCAATACAATTTCTTTTGGGTGGAGGTAATATATCTCTTGCAATTCATGACCTTGATCTTTTTAGATTTTAAAGGGTGGTTTTTTAATTCTTAATATTATTAATACTATATTTTAAAGCACCATTAGATCCAGATTTGAGAGATGGTTTACATACATAATATAGGTCTAAACAAAGAACAATGGCAAAACTAAAAATCTATCAACTGATACAGAGGGAGAGAAGGCTTACAATTTGGGGAGGAAGTGAGGAGGAAAGAGACAGAAGGAAAAGGTAAATGAAGACTATTACCAAATACATTGTTGTTTTGATTTTGCTTTGTTCAGAAGATAAAGAAGATTTTATCTACTGCTAGCATACACAGGTTTCTCTTGATCACAGACCAACTCTCCCTGCACTTACATAGTACAGTTGAAAAAAAGACACATGTCCATCAAGTTCAAGCAAGAGTGAAACCACATGGTATCTCCTCAAGGATCTAGCAGGTGTTTTGGGCCCTCTCAAAGTAACGTAAAGAGGTTGGTCCAGATGTACGGGGTCTAACGACTGTAGCGATTTGGTGAGGCTTGCGGTTTATGGGGACATACCTTATTTGAGGCGATGATACAATTACTATGAAGCTATTAGGAAATTGTTATGTGATCATCTGACTGTAATCTGGATAAAGGGGACGGACAACTTGCCTGTAGTGGTAGTTGGAAGAGGGGGAGGGGGTTACTGTTTTAGGTTTTCTGGTTGATGATTGTTTATGATATATTGAAAATGACACTGTCTTTCTTTCTTATGACTTGCATTGTTGTAATCTCTGTATTACTTTAAGTGTGACAATAAAATGTTACCCAAAAAAAAAAAGTTCAAGCAAGGGTGGGAAAAAAGTGGGTGAAGGGAGGGAGACAAGGATTTTAAGCCCAGCCTCCCCACTGGTTAATGCCCTGAAACCCACAAGTCAAGAACCAATCTGCTCCAGGGGAGACCCCAGCTGTGACCCCACAGCCACCACGAGCCAGAATCCAGAATTTTACATAGCTACGTACACATTAATATTCTTTCGTTTCAGGTAGATATATAAGCCTTTCTTGAAACGCCCAACTGTTCCTGCTGTAACCAGCTCCTCAGGCAGGCTATTCCACAGATTCACAGTTCTTACAG
This sequence comes from Phyllomedusa bahiana, assembly GCA_025379985.1. Taxonomy (NCBI): domain Eukaryota; kingdom Metazoa; phylum Chordata; class Amphibia; order Anura; family Hylidae; genus Phyllomedusa; species Phyllomedusa bahiana. The sequence continues at coordinate 30,864 of JAODAL010033989.1, read as the reverse complement.
TGAAGAAAGCTTTTCTCCTCTGGAGATTGAATCCTTTTCTCTCTAGCCGAAGGGAATGTGCCCTTGTCCACTTTCTCTTATCTGATTGCTCCACAAGCTGCCATCTGACCATGGTAAGTCACTCTCTGCTGAGTCTTATCTCCAGCACAGGAGTTTGTTTACCTAAGTTATTGACAAGTTTTAACCCTTCTAGCTCTGTTACTTAGGAATAGCTAAGAATTGTAGTGCTGATATGCTATTCACTGCTATAGAATTACACACAGTCTAACCTGGAAGTATAAATCTAAAGCCTGTAGCTCTGTAAAACAGCATAGTGAGACAACCCCTTTTAACAACACCCCTGCCTTCCATAATGATAAACATTTACTTGAATGGTTTATACTTTTAACCCTTTTATCTTTGATTATAAATAACATTTATAAATCAATAGCATTTGTAAATGTATCTTTTTTTTTAAAAAAATCTTTTTCTCCTCCTCCTCTGCTTACTATATTGTTCAATCACTGAAGATTCACTAATGAAATCTCTATAACAGAGAGGAAAATTTTCTGCTTTTGCAAGAAATAAAGTTATAAAAGTCTAGAAGTCCATAGAAGTCTAGAAGTTTTGGCTTCTAGAAAAGGGGAAGCTTGGTAAGATATTGCTTGAATGAATCTCTCTTAGAGACTTTTTTTGTGCCCTGTGGTAGTTACACTGACTTCCTGCTGGTGATGAGCTGTTGCTTGAGTTTCTGAGCTGTTGGTTTGTAGATAAGGTTGGAAAAAGACAGAGGTGCATCTAGTCTAACCTATAATTCTACAGTGTTGATACAGAGGAAAGCAAAAACCGCTATGAGGTGGATGGCAATTGTCCCATACAAGAGGAAAAAATTCTTGCTGACTTGCAATAAGGAAATCAAAATAAGTCCCTGAAATAGCATTCTAGCTCTAGAATCTAGTGACCATAACCATGTGCAATATTATATTTTTAAAGAAAAGCATCTAAGCCCCACTTGAACTTGCTCAATTAATATACCTTCATAACCTCTTGTGGAAGAAAATTCCATAGTCTCAGTCCTATTACAGTAAAGAATCCCATGAACTTTTTTCCTCTAGACACAGAAGATGCCCCCTTGTCCTGGTTCCAGGTCCAAGTGTAAAATGATCATGTAAGAGATGTGTGTATTGTCCTTTTTACACATTTGTACATGGTGTCATGGGGTTAGTCTTGCTTGTGTCAAATATCAAGAAATTTGACAGCACTCCGCAGGTTCCCTTGAGAAAATTAGCCCTCTCGCTTTACTGGACATTATTGCATGTAAATATTCAAGGTATTTTAGGCAGTGAGGTTTTAAAATACTTAATTAAGAACACAGCATAACTCAGTTATATCATATATTTATATGCCACTTCATATATAAGGCTTTTTATTCGGTATATTCAATGTGCTTTGAGCTTAGTTAAGTGATCTGACCACCTTATGTGCTTCTACTAGTGTAAGCTGAGGCATTAATTACTTTGTCGGAGGCTTGGTTGGTGGATACAGTGTCGGAAGCTTTCAGCAGACTTATCCTGTGTCTCAGCATTAATTGAGATCCTGGATCACACACTTGGGCCATGGCTTCTAGTGGTAATGAGAAGAAATAGGAATGACCATATGTGGAAAGATTTTATTTTTTAAATTAAACTGTGGGTGATTAACCCAACCTTATCACAGACCTGGGTCCCTTGTATGCCAGTCCTTAATCTTTTTCTTTGGTATAGGTTCCAGGGCACTTCTATATTAATAACTTGTGAGAGTGGAATGAAAAACATACTCTGTTGTATAGACATTACAAGCTAGTGTGCTAATGGGGCCAGAAGGAAGACCACTAATCAATTAATTAATTTGAATTAAGACTTTTTGCACAGTTGATTCATGTTTATTTTTAGATGCATTGGCTTAATACAAATATTGGTTGCAAAAGTGTAATACACAGAAATAAGAAATATCATAAAATGGTTTAACAAATTGAAAATATAAGAAAATATGCAACAAAATAATTGCAAAACAGAATTATTTGGCAAAATGACACAATCACTTCATAAAACAAGGTCAAGTAATGCTCAACTCTCCGCTTTGCTCCAGCCAATACATCCTTTAAAATAAGCAAATCTAATACCTCCAGAATCAAGTTTCTGTTTCCTGCCATCCATCACTACTATGTATATAGGATTATACAGTTCAGTGACAGATGTGCACTATGACATATCTCTTGCTAATCCTGCTATACAGGAAGATGCTATGCACATAGAATACCCACATATATTGGAGAAGAATGCCTCTTTCATAAAATTGTTCTGAATAGTGACACATTGCCTTTTTAGATTAATTTAATACATATTTTGTTAATGAGTTGTTAATATGCTTGTCTTCAAAGCCACCAAAAAGCCAAATAACAATGTCAATTTGTCTCTGCATACTTTTCTGAGAACAAGTATTTATTAGGAACGCTAAATGCACCTAATAACTTCATGCGAAAAATTAATTCTTACATGACTTGTCATCAAAACCAAACAGATACACCTAGTTCCTACATACTTTTGTTCTAGGGAAACGGTAATGTTTAGATTGAATTTGGAAGTAGCCTAGTTTTAATTCCAAAATATTTAATGATGTCCAGTTAATATGTAAGTGATACCATAAAAGTTAAGGACTACATCAGGAAATAGACTAGTGTTTAGACATAATTGTAATCTTAGGGCTCAATAATTAATTGAGTCAATCCTTAGACCTAGTCATAAATGAATGGCTTGAGTGGGCCCTACATCATGCTTCCATTGAAGGGGTCTAAGTTAGTTATCTTTTAATTATTTTGCAGCATTGTGGAGTCATTGATAATTTATACCACTTTTGTGGCAAACTGTGATAACATCGGTAATGAGGTCATAAATATAAATTTGACATCTTATTACAAATTAAGATTACAAACTGTGATTCTAAGAGATATTTATATGAAAGTCTCCTTTCTATTGAAAAATAGATACTGATGGTTTATGACATTACATAAAGCAAGAGTAAAAATCTCAGTACATGTTGATAACAAGTCATAAATCACTATGACGCTACTATACTACATGTGACATATCTCAGACACTTGAGTTTTGCCATAAGCAAAATTAAATTAGGCAAAAAAAATCTTTAGAAGATAAATAAAAACTTATAATTTCATGCACATTGATAGAAAGAACATAAAGAACATCAGGTGTAAAAGAATTTAGCTAAATAAAGCAGAACTCAGCTTAATAAGCAACATAAGGTAGAATGTGGCTGCGGGACAGTCAAATGAGCATGTTCTGATATTACTGCTCTGACCATTTAAGTCTTCTGAGAAAGACAACTCATGTTAATCCTGGTCAATAACTGAGAATGAGGGCTAAAGACCCCCTGTGTTTGATAACAATGTAGTTTCAGAGGTTCTTAACTCCTCCTTGTTTATAAAAGCTTTCCTAGGCTACTGACCACCTCTCCTTGCTCTAGCAGCCCTAGCCGGGATAGTGATGTCACTCCGTGCTATGTCCAATCAGAAGCACAGAAGCTTATGTTTTTTTCTTACTGACAAATGTTTAACCCTTTAGAGATCTGTAGCTTTGTGCCCTGCTGTTAAAACCTCTCTTTCACCACTGTCTCTCTAACAGGCTCAGCTAGGAATAGTGGACTAGCTGATACACCAATTACTACAGTAGAAACACCCAGAGCCTGACAAGGAAGTGTGAGCCTGTAGCTGGCTATGAAGAGAAAACTCTGTGAAACAGCATGGTAAGAACATCCAATTAATCTAAAATGTGTCAAGTAACAAACAAGATGCTCACGCTGTATCTAGATTAAATGCCAGAATTTCCCCTGTTCTAGGTAGCAGATCTACTCAATAAACTATTTTAGAACTAAGACAGCTCCTTTTCTACTGTCCAGCTTAAACCAAGTCTGATAATTACCAAGTTTCTTGTTCCAAACCTGTTAAGCCACATTCTCTGACTTCCAATACAGGCTCTGTGTGTACTTGCTGATGTTTGTGCTTTATATCTAGTCAAGTTTCTTTGATTTAAACTCGCCATATAGGTAAGGTAGTTATTAAGCCAACTGGCATCTCCTATGACTCCTCCTTTCAGGGGTGCCATCATGCCACTACTCCTGCCCGGAGGCCCTCATCAAAATTTCCATTACGGTTTCAACATACTGTCACGGACGGTGTCGCGTCCATGCACAGGGCCTTGAATGTGCCCATGTTCCTGCTCCACACACCTGGCAATAACCTCACCGTTCCTCTCTCTGACTCTGGGTCCCATGCTCTTCTTCCTGCTGATGCCAGGTCTGCCTTCTGCTGTTGCTTCCTGTTCTCTGTTGCCCTCTAGTGTGAATGCGGGTTCTCTTAGATTTAAAGGTCCAGCATGTGCCACTCATCTTTCCCAGGAACCTATCATGGTTCACAAGGGCTTTATAAGGACACCTTTCCCTCTAGTCTCTCCCAGATATTGGTGTTTTGTTCCAGTGTTTGCTGCGTTTGTGCCATTGCTTGTGTGATACCCGGTTCTGACCTTTGCTTCATTTCTGACAATTCTGCTATTTGCTGCCTGCCATGATCTTTTGCCTGTCCTCTGATCAAGCAAAAATGCTATCCATCCTGCTACACCTCCGTCTGTCCTTTGGTACCTCGTTGGCACCACAACTGTTACTGTGGGCAACCTGGGAGTTCCCTGCTGCCAAGTTCATCCTGCATTGTGGCAAGCTCTAGTGAAAATTGGGGGGCTCCTTAGATTCCGCTCCCTGGCTTAGTATATGCCAACACTTGCGGTGACCCAACAGATCCACTACCTGCATTACAGTATAACTGGCCATGGATCCTGCCAAAGTGCTTTTGTCTGACATTCATGACCTCGTGGCTGAAGCAGCTTGGGAAGACACAAATTAGGAACAGGTTTCAGACATGCTCCAGAACATCAAAGCATGACTTCCTGTAGCCGATTCTGCACACGCTCTAGTTCTGCCTCCAGTTATCATCACTAATCCAAGCCTGCACATGACACTATCACCTCATTATGATGGGAACCCTAAGACCTCTTGCGGTCTCCTGAACCAGTGCACTATCCATTCCAAGGTCATGGCGCATTAGTTTCCTACCAACCAAGCCAAGGTGACATTCATCATTAGCCTACTCTCCAGAGAAGCTTTGGCCTGGGTTACACCCCTCTGGGAGCCAGGGAACCTGGTGACGCTTAACCTGCAGTAGTTTCTGGAGAACTTCCATAAGGTCTTTGAAGTTCCTGGGTGTGCATTCTCTGCCGTATCATCTCTGCTCCACTTTTGCTAAGGCAACTCTATGATGGGGCAATATGCCATACAGCTCCACATCCTGTCCTCAGAGCTTGCCTGGAACAATGAGGCTATTGTGGCATCCTTCTAGTAAGTCATTGTGGGACAAATTAGGGACAAAATGGACAACTGAAACCTCTCCACTAGTATTGATGGATGATCTTATTTCTCTGGCCACCAGAATCGACATCTGCCTCACTGTAAGGCAACGTGAGCTCAGTCAGCAGACAGACTTGCCTCAGCCATGCAGATTGCTTTGTCTGGCTCCTGTATTCCAGAGGCATCTAATAGCTCCTCCTTCAGTTCTGTGTGAGGAACCCATGGAAATTGAGAGGGTCTGTTTATTTCAGAAAGAACCCATCTGCAGGTGTAGTCTCAACTTGTGCCTCTACTGCAGGGGTAAGGACTTGCTTTTTCTGTATTAGTTATCTGTGTAATTTTCTTTAATATGCAATCTGCATTGTGTTAGGAGATACTTCATGAGAGACTGTCCTATCCGTCCGAGAAACTCCAGTGCATAGAATTTGTGGGAATAATGACCTTAGGTGAAGACTCTTCCTCTCAATATCAGACTATGCTTGTGACTCTTTTTGGTCCATCCGGCACCTGTTTTATGACCCCTGCTTTCCTGTATTCGGGCTATGCAGGCAATTTCATTCATTCATCCTTGGTGTCCCACTATCACCTGCCGGTGTCTTGCTTGAAAAAGCCTTGATGCTTTCTTTCATTAGTGAAGAAGTCCATGCTGATTCTATACAGTACCGCACAAAGCCTCTGCTTTTATAAGTTGGTGTATATCCTTCTAAGTTCTTCCACGGCCCACCAGCATATAATACTCCTGGTTCTCCCATGGTTGCATACCCACGCTCCAGTGCTTTTCTCGAGAACAGGCAAGATTTCTAGTTAGAACCACCAGTGCCTCTCTCGCCACCTTATTCTGCCTGGCCTGCCAACTTTCCCTCCCAGCAGTCTCTGCCTCCTAGAATTCCTACCCCATATGCAGACTTTGTGGATTTCTTTTCTGAATAGCAAGCAGAGACTCTCCCTCCACATGGGCCTTATTATTGCTGTTTTGAGTGTACCCTTGTGTCAGGAAAAAGTCCGCCCGACGGCCCCCTCGAAGGTCGACGGCCTGACTTGGGGTGACGTTGCGCTGCCCCCTAGGGGTGCACAAGGTCAGTCAGATACTGTTCCATTGTTAACCCCTGTCCACATGGGCACAGGGAGAACCAGGGAGGACGAGAGAACACTCTCCTCGTCCAGAGTCCTGTACGGCTGCCCCAGTTTCTAGTTTAGTTATAAGACCGGTCCGTTACCGACTTATAACAAGGCCGAAACCAGCCTTGGGGTAACTATGAATTATAGACCGAGTACTAGGCATGTAAGGCTGATGATCAAGACAGACTAACTCAGATTAAGGTTTATAGATTTAATTAGCCTTGGAGGGCACACTAGACAAATATATACAAAAGGATAATAATATACAGGTAAGAGTCAGAGGTGCAAATATAAGTATGGGTTACAGACAAAGGCAGTAAAATGTGTCCAGTTACCTTTTGGTTTGTCGCTTGGCCCACATGGGGGGCTTATGTGGCCTGGCTTCTGCGTGTGGATGCTCCTGGAAATGCTCTTAGGTACCCCCCTCCATGAATCAACAGTTGAGCACTCCCGGGCTCCTGCTTATATCTGTGAGGGGACAGCCCACGTGACAGCCCCCTACACGCCCCCACACACCCCCAGGACAGTCTATGAACTCCTCCCATTCTGGCCATGCAATTTCTGACAGAAACACAAAAATGGACCATAACGCGGCAGGACATTGGCACAGAACCGAGACGGTGCCACCATCAGAACCTGCTGGACCTACACTACGCTCGGGTATCAGACATCCCTATCCTATGGACTCCCTAGGTCCAGTTCTGGATTTCTTGGTACCCCTGCCTCATGCAAGCATGGGAGTGGTGGCTATGTGTGCGGGGAGTTCCATATTTTAAGATATGAACTCACCATGGACCAGTTATGAACGGATTGCCTACAAATCTATATGAAATATCGGAGACGTGTCGGCTGTGTTGGATTAATTCAAGTCTTTGTTCTTGGAGTTGGAGAGGGCAGAATTGTTCAGTGCTAATTAATGGAAATGAGGGTTCTTTTGAGGTGTCCACATCTCCTGCTGTGCGAACTTCCTATAGAAGAGCATTTACAATGGGTCTTGGCTGTGCTGATTAACGTGTAAATTGAGCTTTCCTGGGGGCTGGGGGCCATCTGTGAGATCTGACTAGATACGAAATTGAGTGAATGTTCCTCACACCTTGTATGTCATGAAACTCAAGCTACTGTATGTCTGCTTATATAAAAGAGAATCTCCAAAAGGGCTATATCCACAAGCCCTCCTCTCCAGTTGGGGCTGGGTTTTTCTTTGCTGAGAAAAAGGATGGGACTCTGTGACCTGGCTACAGGGTGCCAAGCTCTTCAATAAACTAGATCTTAGTGGGGCTTAAAACCTCATTCGAATACAGAAAGGCGATGAATGGATATCAGAGACAGGCATTTTGAATACTTAATTATGCCCTTTGGTCTCTGTAACACACCTGAGACTTTCTGTATACATGTGTCATGGTTTATTTGGACGATATGTTGGTGTTCTCTCCAGACCTCAATACCCACCAGCACCATGTCCGTACGGTGCTACTGTGCTTGAGAGAAAACTACCTCTACGCCAAGTTGGAGAATGTGCCTATTTGAACAGTCTAATTTGCCCTTTCTTGGGTATATTGTGTCTGATTGTGGCCTGCAAATAGACCCTGTCAAGCTATCTGCTGTCCTCCAATGGCCTCGCTCCATGGGTATGAGGGCAATTTAATGCTTTCTAGGATTACCCCAATTACTACTGACAATTTATCCCACATTTTTCTTCTTTGGTGGCCCCTATTGTTGCTTTAACTAACAAAGGCAACAACCCCAAGCTCTGGACTCCTGAAGCTGAGGAAGCCTTCGCCTGCCTAAAATCAGCATTTGTGTTGCACCGTCTGGATCCTGATAAACCCTTCTTCCTTGAAGTGGATGTATTGTCTGTGGGGGCAGGAGTTGTCCTGTCTCAAAAGTTACCTAAGGGTAAAAACCTCATCGCAAACTCCTAGTCATCAAACTGATATCAAAAGAGTAACGACATTTGTTGGAAGGCGGCAAACACCTGGTGGCTATTTTTACAGACAACTAAAAACTATATTTACAATCAGCGCAAAGACTTAACCCATGTTAAACATGTTGGGCGCTCTTCTTCTGACATTTTGATTTTTTTGTTGCATTTCAGACTTGCAGACAAGAACACCAAAGCAAGTGCTTTGTCTCGTTCCTCTGACATTCCTGGTCAAGTCTCAGAACCACAATGTCATTGCCCCATAGCACCTAAATGCTACATCACCCATCCATCTATAACAAATCCCTCAGGATTAAACCTTTGTGCCTTCAGTAGTAAGATCCTCTCATGGAGGCATGTATCTAAATTGGTTGGCCACCCTGGAGTCTGGAAAAAAACTTCAGCTGATATCCTGACACTACCGGTGGCCAAACTTTGCCCCAGGACACCAAGGAGTTTGTGGCTGGCTGGCAGACTGTCAAACTTGTGCTCATAATAAGGTTCCATGCAAAAAAATGGTTGGTCTTCCATTGCCTGTGCCTGAAAAACCCTGGATTCATATTGCTTTTGATTTTGTCACTGATTTGCCTCTCTCATCTAGCTGTATGGTAATCTGGGTGCTCGTTGACTGCTTCTCTAAAATGGAGCATATTGTACCTCTGGCTGGCCTGCCCTCCACTCCTCAGCTTGCCCCCCAATTCTTTTGACACATCTTCTGGCTGCATGGTCTGCCTCTGCACGTTGTGTTTGACAGGGGAGTCCAGTTCGTTTCCAAATTCTGGTGTGCTCTATGCTCTCAGATACAGGTGACGTCGGACTTTTTCTCGACCTAGCACTCACAATCCAATGGCAAGTGGAGCAGGCGAATGAAATTTTAGGTATCTATGTAATTTTATTTCTTCACAATAAGATGACTGGATGGAGTTGTTGCTTTGGGCAGGATAACCACGATGGAGAATTTACTAGGTCCTCTCTGTTCTATGTAATTTATGGGTAACACCCTAGACTTCCTCTACCAAAGCCAACATCGTCTGAAGTTCCAGCTGTGGTGACTCTGATCAGAGACTTCTCTCACATCTGGCAAGAGGCTCTCCAGTCCCTGTTATGGCCTTTGTCCAAAATCAAGGCTCAAGTGGATAAGAAGCATAGCTCTCCTACCGCATTCTGCCCCAGGGATGAAGTGTGAGAATCTGCCAAATATATCCACTTCAAGGTACCATTCCTCAAGTATGTTCCGCGCTTCCTTGGTCCTTTCCGAGTTATCAGCCAAGTGAACTCGGAATGCTATAAACTCAGCTTGCTTTACACTTTATGGATCCCAGGTTTTTCTCCTGAAACCCTTGATTCTCAAACATTTCTCTTCCAAATCAGTGTTACAGCCTACAAAAGCCAGTTAAGGGGATTATTACAAGGTGCAAAACATCCTGAATGGCAAGACTCACAAGGGGAAAATGTTCTACCTCATTGATTGGAAAGGATTTGGGCAGGAAGAATAATCCTGGTAACCCCTTGAAAATAATATTATCCTGCAGCTTATCTGTAAATTCCATCTGATTCTACCTCAGAAGAAGAGGGAAATAAAGAATGGGTACTGTCATGGAGGACACTGTGGTACATGTGCAAGGCCACAAACACATCCGTGCTTCTGCTCTCCAGACCCGGTACCAGCCTTACCTTTCCTTCCTTAATGCCGGGTCCCATGCTATTCTTCCTGCTGATGATGGGTTCTGCCTTCTGATGCTGCTTCCTGTTCTCTGTTACTCTCTAGTGTGCATTTATATTGGTCCTCTAAGATTTAAAAGGCCAACATGTGCCACACAGCTTTCCCAGGAACCTATCATGGTTCACCTGGAGCCTTATCAGGACACCTCTCACTCTATTCTCTGCTAGATATTGGTGTCCTGTTTTAGTGTTTGCTGCATTTGTGTCATTGCTCATGTGCCATTGCTCTTAAAGATGCTGCATGTACAAGTTAAAATTCTTGTCAAGTTGGTAATTGTGGACATATTGGAAGCAAATGACATTTGGACTTCTATGTCAAATGCTAAAAGGCCGGCAAGGGTATCTGACCACACCACCAGGCACAGGTATCATCTTCTTGCATGGACCAGAGACAAGGGACCAGTTGTTTTCAGTGCTGTGCTGTTCAGTGATGAAAGTTGATTAACTCTGATCAGAAATTATGACCGCCAAAAGAGCTGGAGATGTCAAGGAGAGTGCTATGCATCAGCCAGGTCCTTTTTTGGTAATTTACCTTTGCCGGTCCCCTAAAATGCAGAAAACGCTGATGAAAATGGTTATGAATGGTATGACATTACACTTGGTTGCCTCTCACCTCCCTTAAATGTGCCTAGAGTTGTGTGGCATTCATCACCCGGTTTCGCAGGGCATTGTTTACAATGAAGTGGTCATCACTGTGGGATGTAGCCAAGGGACGTCCACTTCTTTGCCTTTCTGTGACTCTCACACTCTCTCTCTGTATCTGTATTGCAATCTGCTGATGACACTCTGTGAAATTCTAAGCTCAGTGGCCACTTCTGCCTGAGAGCATCCTGTTAAAAGCCTCACAATGGCGAGGTACTGTTGATCCATTGTGAGGTGTTGTCGTGGTCTCATGATGTCACACTGTGAACAGCATGATGAGGAGGACTGTCTAAATCTCAAGTCAAATTTAAATTTATAGGGCAAGTCACGGATCAAACACCTGCTGGGAATTTTGCCATTATGCTCTTTGTTAGAGATCATCAAGTTGCATTCTAAAGTTAAGAGATTATCTCATTTAGTTCATTTAAAAAGAAATTTTATGTCCATCCTATAATTTCGACCAAAAGGCAAATTCCTAACTTTTTGTGTATATTAAGCTGTTTTCCTCCAGATACAAATATAATGATGGTCTGTAAAAAGAGACAAGTTATATTGTTGCTTTGGTTCTAGACCTCTAGTTAGGCTAGTTTTAGATAAATGTTTATTACAAACCTAACATCATTGCTGCTGAAACACTTGCTATGCTGGTCACTGCAAATATAGCCCATCAATTGTTATTCCTGACCTGAAACAGTTTGGACTTTTTCATTTTGACAAGATGTCCTGTCTTATCTCATTTGTCTATAGAAAAAACATGAGTTTGGTAAAATTTGTGACACATTTATTTTTAAAGGCATATTCTGCAATTCTAACAAGAAGTAGATTGAAAATGAATTGTTATGGTATCTCAAGGAGATGCAGGAATTTAATTGCATTCAGTGGAAAATAAATCCACCCATCCGCCACCTGATTTTTCATCCAGCAAATTTGATCATGCATGGCCAAATTGACAAGAGGATACTTTTCAAGGAATAGAATTAGCAACAATGTCTTGAGCATTTACAATTCCACTTTCACTCACATAAAAAGTTACCCATTCCTATTTACATACATTGTTTCATAAATTGTTGAGGTCTTAAAACTTTGCATAACAAAACTTACTTAATTTTCATATAGTTTTTTTTTTTCTCAAACTTTTACACAAAAGAAAGCTCCTGTCCAAACACACATACAAATGGCAGTTGTTATTTAATATAATAATGGGCGCCTTTTTCATCAGAATGAGGCAAGGGATGCATTTGCAATAAGATTTAATATTTGTGGTTATGTTTATTGAATTGCTTGTAGGAAAATAGATGATGCAGGAAAATGTTTTTTAAGATGATGAATTTAAAAAACAAAATATTCATGAGGCAAAATAAAAATAAATCTACCTTTCACATTTTTCTTTTTATCCAGTATGTCATTTTAGGGTTTATTTTTGGTATGCTAAACTTGGGAGATGTTGTTATGTATTGTGCTCACCAGGACTATTGATAGTTCTGTTTTTGAGTACTGATATATTTTTAGTATGTAGCCTTCACATACAGTAAAACAGCCTAAGGTCCAAAGATCGTATTATGTTGCTGTTGAACGATTCATTCTGAATCTATAACAATCTATAACAGTTAAGCATTTCCATTAGTTTTTTGCCATTCCTGTCTTCTAAAACCTATAATTTGTTATATTTCTGTCAATAGAGCTGCATGAGGGCTTGTTTTTTTGTGGCCTGAGCTAGCTGTATGGTTCAACACCTTACTGACATTGACGTATCCATACGTTATAGTTGGGAAAGGGAAATTGACGTATGAGTACATCATGGGGATCGTGCAAGCACACAAGCGGAGCTCACACAATTGCAGTATGGGACTTGATGTATGTTACAGCTGGCCTGATGCTGCATCATCAGCAGCTGGAGTAAACTCAGCAGCTAAAGAAAAGACAGAGGGCTGGAGCTCCCTCTGTCTTCCATTGGCACTGCCACAATATAATTGCGGCAGCTAACTGCTTCACAGGCAACCTGGAAGCCTTACAAAGCCTTCCGGCTCCCTGTGATTTCCCCTATTTTTGGGGCCTTTCCCAGTTTCTGCTATGTATAATTTTATTGTAAAATTTTGATCTAAGATACTGTTACAAATCCCCTATGGGAAAAAGTAAAAAAAAAAAAGTGAAAAAAATAAAACACAAACACAAAAAATAACATAGAAAAGTACACCACCCTTTTCCCCTTTACAAATGCCAATCACCCCAAAAAATATAAAAAATGTGTTTTACATACAACTTTGTGATGCGTTCAAAAGATAAAAAGTTTGTTTTCAGCTTACCCTCTGTGTTCTCATAATGTCCAATATGTCCTGGATGCGCGGACCAACCGTCAACTCCAGCCGGTATTAAACATGCAGTCCTTTTAGAAAAAGATCCAGCATCCACAATAGACGATGTCGGTGCAGCTTATTTAAAAAATATATGCTTTTATTTCTTCATTTTAAAAAGGAAATTACATCCATTCCATAAAGTGCATAATAGGATGCATGGATAGGAACACACACCTTCATAGACAGGGATCACACATTGATGTGGTCTTGTGCCAAACAGACCGACGCGTTTGGGTAATTACATACCTTACTCTTGGTCTATCTCTGTGTGAATGATCGGGGTTTATAAAGGGGGAATCATGGGAAAGACAAAATAGGTTGCTCCCTGATTTTTAACCCTATAACAGCTCAAAACGTATATCTAAAAAAAAAATAAAAAAAAAACATATGCATTTGACCACATAAGCTTACAAGACCAAAGACCGGTTACAAGATATATACATAATTGTTCTAATTCTTCTTTATATCTAATTTGAACTAAAGAAATTCGTACATCACATGTTCAAATTTAATAGATATATAAAAGATCATGTTTGATATTAAGACCATATGGACATCTTGTTGCCAAACTCGAAAATCCATTTGGCTTCCCTGCTTAATAAAAGATTGCGCAGGTCTCCACCTCTTTCGGGTAAGAACACTCGTTCTATACCTATACAACGGAACGAGGTGGTATCGCCAGCGTGAACTTCCATGAAGTGCTTTGAAACCGCTGACATATTTCTATGCCAATTGGCATTACGAGCATCAGACAGATGTCGTCTCATTCTCGTTTTCAGTGTATTGGATGTGCAGCCCACATACTGCACTTTACACGAGATACAATATATCAAATAAACCACATTTTTTGTTTTACAATTAATGTATTGGTAAATTTTATAATTTTTATTCGTGGTAAATGATGTAAAATTATCTCGTATTCTACATATTTACACGTTAAGCAGACCGAATGTCCACATTTAAATGATCTCTTGTACGTAAGCCAGGTTTTTTTGTTGTTTCCTGTTTCACTAAGAAATAAACTTGGTGGGGATTAGTTTTGCCGATATTTTGGGCATTTTTTCGCTACAAATCTAACACCATCATCCAGGATGTCCTTCAAATCCTTGTCCTTCAATCCTTTTTAATTTTATGGTTCTCTTGTATCAGTGTTTCTCTAGATATTTTTTCCACCTTGTTTTTACTATTTTGTAGCATTTTATCTGAATATCCTCTCCCTCTTAATTTTTTGAGAACTGTATCCTGCTGCTTCTTAAATTTGTGATGCGTTAAACTGATTTGACCACCGGACAGACATGTCAATTCTTGATCTGTTTTATGCCTCACAAACTCTATTTAAAATTATAGGGTGCATTTTTGCAGTCCAGAAAACGTATCCAAACACGCAGCACACTTGGGGTACATCTTTGGATATGTTTTATGCAATATGTTTTGCATATTGAAAAACGCCATGTGAACATACTTTAGAGTGAACTCACATTACGTACTTCCCACAGCGCTGCCCCAGCCACCATTCAGCTTAACGTTCCTGGAGAATACGTTGTAAAACCATAGTACTCATTGAGTCCTATGATTTTACCATATTTGCGAGCATATACCATCAGGCATATTGCAGTACAATTACGCCGTGTGAGCATACAATACTCATTTTGTGTAACTTTTTTATATTTTTTTACATTTTTTTTACTAAGTAGAGTGTTTTTTAATTGGGTAAATAGGGGTTAAGTGGTTTATTTTATATAAATATTTAAACATGTTATTACTGACCAGCAGCAGCTATGTGATGTTTACAGATAGTGATTTAGTGACTGGAGCTCCATGCCCTGTAGTCGGTACAGTATCAGGTTTTTCATGCACAGAGAACAGTGAGCATGGAGCTTCAGTCACTGAATCACTGCTTGTAAATTTCCTATATAGCTGCCGCCCGACATTATATAGCTTTAATTTACGCTATTACCTGCTCCCCTGTTCCATCCATCAACAAGTGAAAAACACTCAGGAGAGCAGCTTACCCGACATGTATCACACAATGCTCTGCCTCTTCTGTCTCCCTCCAGGTTGAGAGCTGCAACCAGCTTTCAGCGCTGCCATCACAAGGCCTTGCCTCCTCTGATTTGGGGGTGGGGCTATAAGGCTCTGATCCCAGCACTGTGCAGCATCAGCTCTCATTGCTGCATAGCAGGATCTATC
The DNA here is from genome assembly GCA_025379985.1 of Phyllomedusa bahiana. Classification (NCBI taxonomy): domain Eukaryota; kingdom Metazoa; phylum Chordata; class Amphibia; order Anura; family Hylidae; genus Phyllomedusa; species Phyllomedusa bahiana. Next base: position 15,489 of record JAODAL010033989.1, on the reverse strand, counting down.
TGACCCAGCGATCTAGCTGTGTGGTGAGGGGGGCCTCAGGGCACCCCTGGCTCAGGGGCCGGTCACAATTGCTACCTCTGTGACCCCTGTAGCTACGTCACTGGGTGTAACTGCATTTTTCCCACCATTTTCATGGCCCAATGCTAAAAAAAACTATGGAACACCTGTGGACGCAAAATGCAGAACACACCCCTAGATGGGATCCATGATGGGTTTTGAATCCAAAATGGGATGACCTCTGGAAGGTTTTACCTGTTATGGTACTTTGGCCAGAACAGGTAAAGCCAACTAGCGCTCCCTCCCTTGTACGCCCAGCCATGCACCCAAACAGGAGTTTGCAGCCACATATAGGGTATTGACAAACTTGGAAGAAATTGTGTAACAAATTTTGGGTTGCTTTTTTTTCCAGGATTCCTTGTAAAAATGAAAATTTTTTAGCTAAAATTGCAGATTTTTAGAAAAAAATAAATTTTTCATTTTCACAGTCTAACACTAAAAAAATTTGCGAAACACCTGTGGGGTAAATATAATCACTACACCTCTGGATATATTCCTTAAGGGGTGTAGTTTCCAATATGGGGTCTATAATGTCACCTAAATAAAATTGTAATGAAAATGAGACCCCAAAGTCCAATATGTGCTCCTCTTACTCTGAGTATTGTGGTTGAGCCAAATAGCGCACTAGGGCCACTTATGGGATAACTCTAAAAATGGCAGAATCTGGGGAATTGATGTTGACTTGCATTTTCATGGTCACATCTATTGTGTTCTTGTGAATAATGGATACAAATTGAAAATCTGCAAACAAAAGTGAAATTTTGAAATTTCACCTTCACTTTGCTTTAATTTCTACATTTAGTACTTTAAGGGGTCTAGTTTCTTAGAGGGAGCAATTTTTGGGGGTATCTAACATACAGAACCTGCGAAGCCATGTCAGAACTGAATTGGTCCCTAAAAAATCGATGTTGCCAAATTTCTTGAAAATGTGAAAAATTACTATTACATTTCTACCACGTAATGTTGTAAAAAAATAAAAAGACATTTATAAAAAGATGCCAACCTACAGTAGACATATGGGAGATGCTACCCTGTTTCCCCGAAAATAAGACAGCGTCTTATATTAATTTTTGCTCCTTAAGACGAGCTAAGACTTCTTTTAGGGGATGTTTTATTTTTCTATGAACAATAATTCACATTTATTGTTGAACAAAACATCAACATGTATTAATATACTGCAGTGATTTCATCACAAACAGCATAAGCAGCCAAACTCTGAGTTGCATAACAAAAAATTCACCATGTCTTATTTTCAGGGGATGTCTCATTTTCGGGGAAACAGGGTAGTTATAAACTATTTTGTTTGAATTATATGGACGAAAATTTCTTACTAACTTAAAGCACAATGTGTCACAAGAAAACAATCTCTGAATCACATGGATAGGTAAGAGTGTCAAAAAGTTATTCTGACAAAAAGGGACACGTCAGATTTCAAAAATGGGGCTCTGTCATGAATGTCAAAACTGGCTGTGGTAGTAAGGAATTAATGGTACCATTTAATGTACTATAAATTGTATTGGGAATCCAAAAATAAATGTGGGGTAGATTGAAAAAAAAAAAGCAACTGCAATATTGTTTACTTTTTGGGTTCACCACCTAATATAAATGACGTGCTATCTTAATACAGTGGGTCAATATTATTCTGAAGATTAAAAATTTGGATTGTTTCTGGTATGTTATGCTACTTTTTTAAAATCTTTAGCTTAATTTTTTGTCCATGGACTTGAATAAGTCTTGTTTTTATGAGGTGAGCTGTAGTTTTTTTTATGTACCTGTCAGGGCTAAGCTGTGCTCAGACTGCAGACAGTCTGCCGCTCAGACTGCCGCTCCAATCAGCTGCAGGGGTTATATCCAGGAATCCCATTTAAACTCCCTGAAAGCTGACTTCTGTGCCTGTGATATTCCTGGCTACCTTGTGTTTCTTGTTCTTTGTTTTGTTGTTTTGCTAACCAGTATACCTGACCTCGGCTTGTTCTCCTCACTCCGGCTTGTTTCCTGATTTTGTGCTTTGCTTCCGTTTGGCTTTTGACCTCGGCTTGTTTAGTTTATTCCTCTGGTTCTGATTTGTGGCTTTGGCGTTCCTATTTGATTTTGACCTGGACTGTTTGACTATTCTTGTTTCTCACGGCCCCAGCACTTTAGCAGCACAGGGACTGTCGCTCAGTTGCTGTCTGCCGCCTAGGGCAGCACGTCAAGTAGGCAGGGACAGTGGGCTGGGTTTCAGTTAGGGCTCACTGCACCTCCCTTGACGTGACATTATCACAGGCCGAAACCGTTACTGCTCTACCCTCACTATGGACCCCATGACAGCTCTGGTAGAGCAGATGCAGGGGCTAACCCAGCTAGTCCAGGAACAACAGGAGGCTACCCCAAGTCAGAGGGTCCCTGCATTACCTTTCCCTCCTGTGGGACCCCCCTATCCAGTTGCCTGACAGGTTTGCAGGTAACAGGAGGGCCTTTGTGGCATTTAGAGAGGGTTGTCGCCTGTATTTTAGGCTCCGCCCACTTACCTCAGGGAATGAGGAACAAAGGGTGGGAATTGTTATGTCCTTACTGCAGGGTCCCCCCCAGGAGTGGGCATTTTCGTTACCACATGACTCACCTGAACTGTCGTCTGTGGACAGGTTCTTTGCCGCTTTAGGGGTACTCTTTAGTGACCCAGATAGGGAAGCTGTGGCTGAGGCTCAGCTGACCACCTTGAGGCAGGGTGAGAAGACTGTGGAGGAGTTTTTCTCTGAATTTCTTCGCTAGTGCATTCCGTCTGGGTGGAACGACGCAGCTCTCAGATGCCAGTTTAGATTAGGGTTAGCTGACCATGTGAAGGATTTATTGGTGGCTTACCCTACCCCTGGTACGTTAGATGAGGCCATGGCACTGGCCGTTCGTCTGGACAGACGTTTAGGGAGAGACGGCAGGAAAAGGTTTCCCCCCCCCGGTGGTCCACACCATGGTCACCCCTAAACCCGTTGTTTCCGACGTAAACCCAGAGGAGCCCATGCAAGTAGGGGCTTTTTCTGTCACTGCGGCTAGTGACCGTAGGATTACTCGTCGCATCCAGGGGTTGTGCTTCTACTGTGGAGAAGATGGACACAGAATTCGGGAATGCTCCAAACGGAAGACCAGGTCGGAAAAACTCCAACGCCTAGGTGGTCAGCAGGAGGATCACCTAGGCGAGCAGGTATTTCCTATTGTATCTAATAAGTTGCTGCTACCAGTTAAGCTTTCATACTTGTCGCTGTCCGGTTCTGGGAGTGCGTTTGTGGATTCTGGATCAGCTTCTAATTTTGTTGATGCGTCTTTCGCCAAACGTCTGGGCCTACCTTGTAGACCGCTATCTGACTCGCTGCGGGTAGTGGCTATTGACTCCACTCCACTAGCTCGGGGCGCAATCCAATATTGTACCCCTGAGCTGGAGATGGTGGTCGGATCCATACATATTGAAAAGTGTATTCTATTCGTCATGGAGGGGCTGCCCGCTGATGTGGTGTTGGGGCTGCCCTGGCTTCAGAAACATAATCCAGTGTTTGACTGGAATTCAGGGAAATTAGTCAGGTGGGGACAACGGTGTGTTGACAGATGTCTCCTTACCATGCTGGGCAATACTGATGTGCAGGCTAATGTTCTATCTGGAAGCGGTGGTGCCAGCGTTGAAGCCTATGCGGCATCTTGTGAAGTCGATGCTCGGGCTAAGGTTCCCAGAACTCGTCCTCCTGGTGAACTATGCCCTCCACCTGTACCTGAACGTCCGTATGTGGTTCAGGAGGTGGTTAACCCGGTGGCTTATCGGCTGAAAATTTCCCTCTTCTCTCTGTATACATAACGTGTCCCGTCGTGCACTTCGTAAGAGGTATATTCAGACTGTGACTCCGCCCTCTAGGCCTCCTTCTCCAGTTCGCATAGAGGGGGAGTTAGAACCCAGACCAGGGAAGGGTCCAGTGGCCCCTCCTAAAAGGTGGGGGTACTGTTAGGGCTAAGCTGTGCTCAGACTGCAGACAGGCTGCAACAGCTGATGTGCGCTCCCTCCCTGATACACTTGCTGCCCACAGCTCTGTGAGTGACAGACGCCCAGCCACTCCTGACAAGGGGCGAGTGCACCAGCCAATGGGAGGACCCGGAGGCCGCTCCAATCAGCTGCAGGGGCGGTATCCAGGAATCCCATTTAAACTCCCTGAAAGCTGACTGCTGTGCCTGTGATATTCCTGGCTACCTTGTGTTTCTTGTTCTTTGTTTTGTTGTTTTGCTAACCAGTATACCTGACCTCGGCTTGTTCTCCTGACTCCGGCTTGTCTCCTGATTTTGTGCTTTGCTTCCATTTGGCTTTTGACCTCGGCTTGTTTACGTTTATTCCTCTGGTTCTGATTTGTGGCTTTGGCGTTCCTATTTGATTTTGACCTGGACTGTTTGACTATTCTTGTTTCTCACGGCCCCAGCACTTTAGCAGCGCAGGGACTGTCGCCCAGTTGCCGTCTGCCGCCTAGGGCAGCATGTCAAGTAGGCAGGGACAGTGGGCTGGGTTCCAGTTAGGGCTCACTGCACCTCCCTTGACGTGACAGTACCATTTTGGGTTACATGCCACTTTGTGATCACCTTATATTCTATTTGTTTGGCAGGTAAAGTGACCAAAAAACTGCAACTCTGGCATTTTGGTTTTCTACGACCACCATGTAGGAACAATAAGGTTAAATTTTAATGCTAAATAATTTTATAGATATGATAGAAAATGTTTATCTTTTATTCTTTTTATATGATAAATGGGAAAAGTTTTCTTTTTTTAATATTTATGAAAATCTTATTTTATCACTTATTTCTGTACTACCCCAAAGAGACTTGAACATGTGATCTTTTGACCACTTGTGCACTGCACCACTAAACTTATCTACTCCGATGTAATGCATATGTATCTCTCATTTATTACACTGTGCCGCCATCAGCATGTAATAGATGTAGTGACATGGCAGACCTGGGAGCCTTCAATAGGCCCCTGGCTGCTGTAAGAACTGACCCGTACCCTGCCTTTGTGCCACTAGGGTAGAACAACCAATCCATGGCTGCAGTTAACAAATCCCTATCCTGTTTCTTACTCTACATAACTTGACAAGTTGGTGTAGGTGTACAGCAGGTGTCAGGAAGGGGCTATAAGACAAACTGGATCCTTCATTTTGTTATAACAGCTTCCACTCATCAAGGAAGGCTTTTCAAGAAAAATAAGAACATGGCTGAGGGGATTTGCATCCATGCTGCTGCAGGCATAGAGAACACACTAATGTTCTTTCTGGACTGCAGTTTCACTTGCATAGGGTGAGGTCAGGCTCTAAGGACCACTAAAATTCTTCCACTCAAACTGCCATAACTTTTTTAGTTTATTTAGTTATTTGTTTCTCATATACATTCTAAATGCACAATCAAGCAACTTTTAAGTAATCTTTATTTAAATCCCTACCATTTTGTTGCTGCACATAGTGGCTTATGCCTCTGCTTCTAATATAAATCAAGCAGCATATTGCTCACAGCTGCTGTTGGTACAGTTCTGATCTCATCTGCTGCCTCTTCCTTCTCCTCTGTCCTTTAATACAGATGGCAGCAGAGAAGAGATTATACACAGCAGAGTACACTGTATTTAGAGAGGGAGAGGAGGACCAGAGTCGTAAAGGGCAAGATCACACAAATTGTGTACAGAGATGAGAATCTACATTAGAATCTGCAGGCAGAAGGATGTAGATATTACACACTGACACGAACAGTGGAAATCAATCCACAAATGAAGCTGTGATACTCAGAGGTCTACTGAAGTTACTAAAGGCCTGGACTGCATGGAAATTGTAGCTCTCCCTCCTCCAAGCCTGATGTTTACAATATTGTAAGTATAATAACATATACATACATTACATAAAAGTGTACATTATTTGGTAAACTACATGTGCAATTTCAGCGCTAACAATACATAGAGCTTCGTGATGAGCGATTACGTTGACTATCGTCATCGGGTCGATAGTCGATATCGGCAATTATCAAGACAATTTCCGATAGTCGATAATAGATTATCGCCGATGACCATTAAAGTATATGGGAGGGAACAACACCTTCATTATTACACCCAAACAGGGCTGGAGAAGCTGGAATAAACATCCACAACAGTCAAATGGATACGTGCTACATCTTAGGCAACACACTTAGGTTATAAAAGCCACAGAAAAAAAGTCACAGACCTTCCCCATCCCTGTCCTGTACACAGCATGACCCTTAAAAACTGCATGACCCACAAATTAAAAAGTGCCAGAAGGCAGTATGATTTGAACCCTCATTTTACTTTAATGGACATTAAATATCCCTGTCCTGGAACGCAGCATGAGCCCCAAACCTGCATGACCCCAGATTAAAAAGTGCCGGAAAAGGAGTTTTTCAACTACCATTTTAGTACAACTGGATATAGACTATCCCTGTCCTGGCCCACAGCATGAGCCCCAAACCTGCATGACCCCCAGATTTAAAAAGCGCCGGAAAAAGGAGTCTGTGAACTACCATTTTAGTTGAATGGACATTTTACTATTATCTGTCCTGTACCGCATATGACCATTTTAAAACCTGTCTGACCCACAGATTAAAAAGTGCTGGGAAATGGAGTCTTTGAACCACCATTTTAGTTGAACTGGACATTGACTATATCTGTCCTGGGCCACAGCATGAGCCCCAAACCTGCATGACCCACAGAATTAAAAAGTGCCGGAAAAAGGAGTCTTTGAACCACCATTTTAGTTGAACTGGACATTGACGATACCTGTGCTGTACCACAGTATGACCATTAAACCTGCCTCACCCACAGATTAAAAAGTGCCGGAAAAAGGAGTCTTTCAACCACCACTTTTAGTAGAACTGGACATAGACGATCCCTGTCCTGGGCCGCAGCATGACCCCAAAACCTGTCTGACCCACAGATTAAAAAGTGCCAGAAAAAGGAGTCTTTTAACCACCATTTTAGTTGAACTGGACATTGACTATACCTGTACTGGACCGTAGTATGACCATTAAACCTGTCTGACCTACAGATTAAAAAAAGTGTCTGAAAAAGGAGTCTTTTAACCACCATATTAGTTGAACTGGATATTGACTATACCTGTCCTGGGTAACCTACATCTGTTCAAGTCTTCCTGTACCTCCCTTGTATAATTCAGGGGAAATTTATTTGTATAAGCATTTTGTCATGCAATTTTTTTTAATAGTTAATTCTAGAAAACACATTTTTAAATAGGATGGAACCCCCCATGTCTTTGTTTCTTATTTTTTTAATTGTATTAAAGGGGTTGTCCACACAGGAAAGCTAGTTTTTTTCTCTTGCAAAAAAAAGTCATTTTTGAATTTTGGGCCTTTTAACAGGAAAAAACCTATTCCTGTTTTTGAAGCCCCATCCCCTTGACCCAACTTTTTGACAATTTGGGGAAGAACAAATGTTGTTGAACCACATTTTTTACAATAGGCCTGTAGTTAGTGATTTCCAGCAAAATGCCCAAAAAATTAAAAAAACATGAAAAATTGAGCCCTTTTGAAAATTGTGAAGAACAAATGTTGTTAAAAACCACTTTTTTTTAGATTGGCCCTGTAGTATAGCTGAAATTTCACTGAAAAAAGCCCCAAAAAATTCAAAACATGCCCTTTTGAGCCCTTTTCAATTGTAAAGAACAAAAATGTCTGTTAGAAAAAAAATTTTTTTAGGATAGGACCTGTAGTTTTGCTGCATTTCAAAGCAGTTTTCCCCAAAAAAAATTATAAAAAATACTTTCACCCCCTGAAAAAGTTGTGAGGGAGAAAATGCCACTTAAAAGCCACATTTTTTTCCCCAAAGGGGCCATGATTTGCTGTATCTAAACAAAAAAAAAAAAAAAAACCCCCCCTTTTTTTTGGGGACCCAAAACCAAATTTTGAAAACCAAATTTTTGCGAAAATTTTCTAAAAATTTTAAAGTGAGGGGAAATGGAATACGGTTGTGTCATGAAACCTTGGTGTCTTTTACAGTCTCCTCACAGCAAAACCCGCAAAATGAACTTTTGGGAACTGAGAATGAAAATTGCAGTAAGAAATGATCTTTTTAAAAAAAAATTTTAAAAAGGACCTTTTCTGTTTGAACGGGAAATTGAATTTAGACCGGCAAACTAATGGGTGACCTCGGCAATTGGGGGCCCAAAAAATTCGAGATCCATCCTGACCCCATAAAAGTAAACGATCCACTTTATCTGGGAAAAACCGGATGCGTTTGTCGTAAGGGACTTCCAGCTGTGCTAAAGGTCGCTAGATTTTGACGGCTGTGGGCGGGAAAAAAACCCTTATGCATGGGGGGGAGTGGGGCCATTCCCATTTTGGTCCCAGAAGTCAAATTGGGCCCGGGAAAACACATTCAAAAACATGGTGTGAGAGCAGTGTTCATGATTTAAGCGGTTTGTGTGTTGGTGTGTGCCTGCATTACTTCTTGGTGGGTGGTAATAAAGTTTGCCAGGGTACCCATTAGGCTTTCCACCTTGCGCTGCTCCCGCTATGGCTATTGGGCACTTATGCTGTACGCGTGACGTTGTTCCCTTTGACATTTGAAGAAAGTGAAGCAGACAAAAAAGTGTCTCCGTTGATCAAAAGCAAGGTCTCCATTTCTGCTTTTACTCTTTTTTGGGTGGGTGAAGGAAAGTGCTGAGTTTTGTTTTGTACCCGGGGATCCAGGAGGGTGGCCCCAGTAATGTTTTTCATTTTTATGGCCCTTTAAAGGGGGATCTTTGGAGGAATGGGGCATCCAAAACATCATGTGGAGATGGAGGTTTGATTTTCCCCCGCCTTGGTCGAGGGGCATAGCCTAAACTTCCTTTTCCTCCCCGCCTCAAATTCCCCCCCCTTTTTTCCCAAGGCAGGGGTCGGTAAAACCCCCAAAAACCCCCCTTTCCCCTCCTCCGGCCCCCCCTGCCCTGGCCTAGAGGGTCACCCTGAGAGTGATGGCCCCTTGCATTGCCCTGCCCGAAAAAACCCGCCTAAAGAAGACCCAAAAAAAGTGAAACTGTCAGGCCTTGTGGGTTCACGGAGAGAAAGGCTCCTGTCCGATTGTGTCGTTCTCCCCGTTGCTGGCGGGACCTGTGTTTTGAGGTCCAACGATGTTCCAGAATAAGATACCACAATGGTCAGCTGAAAGAGATTTTTCCGATGGGGCCCTTTTGGTGGGTTTTAAAAAAATGGCAAGGATGGTGCAGGCTCTTTACCTGCCTCCCCTTCGGTGGCTCAAAAATTGAGGTCAGCCTGCTGCTTTCGGCCATGTGTCAATTGGTATGGTAAAGGCATTGCGCTGCTGCCCCAATTGTGGAGCATGGGAGGGTGGAATTCCAGGGGTTTCCACGTCAACTGGACGGTTGAAGGGGGGGGAAAGCTGCGTTTCCCGCAGCCCGGCGGGGAAGCAGGGGTGCGAACGGGGAAGGCAAACTCGCCTCAAACCCTTTCCCCGCAGGCAGTCCGAAACCCCCGGTAGCGCATTAGAAAATTTCTGGGCGACAAAGGGCATGACATGTGCCAGGCAAGGGATGTGCTCCAGCCTACCGATCTTAAGGGCGGCCAGCAAATTTCGACCGCTATCGAACACCACCTTGCCTGGCACAAGGTTCTTGTCACCCAGCCAGCACTCAGTCTCGTTGCGAAGAGCCGTCCACAGCTCCTGTCCTGTGTGTGGACGGTCTCCAACACAGATTAATTTCAACACAGCCTAGTTTCTCTGGGCACGTGATGCCACCAGAGGACCTTGGGGGAAAGAACCCTGCACCATCCCTGCAGTTTTGAAGAGTGTGCGCCGAGACTGAGAGCCACCGTCACCACAAGAGACATCCACACAGCTCATCCAGTGAGCTGCCACAGAGATATAGCGGCCTTGGCCATGCTTACTAGTCCATGTGTTGGTGGTCAGATGGACTTTTCTGGACACAGATGCAGACATCGCGCTTGAAATTTTAGATGACACGTGGCTGGTCAGGGCAGGGACGGCTTTTCTGGCAAAGAAATGCCTGCTCGGCATCTGGTATTGGGGGCAGGCAAGGGCCATGACATGGCGGAACCCATCTGTGTCCACCGGCCAGCAGATTTCGACCGCTATCGCACACCACCTTGCCTGGCACAAGGTGCTTGTCACCCAGCCAGCGCTCAGTCTCGTTGCGGAGAGCCGTCCACAGCTCCTGTCCTGTGTGTGGACGGTCTCCAACACAGATTAATTTCAACACAGCCTGGTTTCTCTGGGCACATGATGCCACCAGAGGACCTTGGGGGAAAGAACCCTGCACCATCCCTGCGGTTTTGAAGAGCGTGCGCCGAGCCTGAGAGCCACCGTCACCACCAGAGACATCCACCCAGCTCATCCAGTGAGCTGTCACAGAGATATAGCGGCCTTGGCCGTGCTTACTAGTTCATGTGTCGGTGGTCAGATGGACTTGTCTGGACACAGTTGCAGACATCGCGCTTGAAATTTTAGATGTGTCGTGGCTGGTCAGGGCAGGGACGGCTTTTCTGGCAAAGAAATGCCTGCTTGGCATCTAGTATTGGGGGCAGGCAAGGGCCATGATGTGGTAGAACCCATCTGTGTCCACCAGACGGAAAGGGCAACATTCCCAAGGCCAAAAGCCTAGCAATGCCGACATTCAGGCTTTTGGCTTTGGGATGGTTTGGGTTAAAGTGTTTCTTCTGTTCCCAAACCTGGAAGACAGAAGGCTGGCTGCTAGACTGGCCGCTGTACGGCGTGCAGGCCGTCAAACTGGTGGAAGGAGAAGAGGTAGGATGGTGGTCTCTGGTGGTGCTGGTGGTACTCGGGCGACGGTGGAGGCTGAAGCATAGGCTGATCCCTGATCATGACTCTGAGAGACATGGGCAGCTGAGGAACGCTTGGTGGTGGCGGAGGAGGAGGAGGCGGAGACAGAGGGTGTGACAGTGGTTGGAAGCCTGGCATCGGTGGGGCCTGTTTTGGCCAAGTGTTGCCTCCATTTCAACTCATGCATTCGCTGCTTGGGGATAGAATGTTGGTGGTGGTTTTAAACACCTAAGATTCTTGCCTCTACTGATGCGTTTACGGCAAAGGTGGATATGACTCGATGGGTGAATCAGAGGATTGCTCAAAGAAGGCCCAGGCTTGAGAGGTCCTGGGCCTTTTTGACGGCGATAAGCGAGGAGCGATTTTTCCGCTGACCGCAGCTGTCGGAATCATATCAGCGGACTTCTTGACCGCCCTCTCCCTTTTTGAGGCGGGACCCGTATTGACACTACCCCATCATCTTCCTCCTCGTCCAGTGATGATGCGCTCGCAAGCAAATTCTTCAGAAAAGACACGATGGATCGCAATGTGTCTCATCATCTCATCAACACAGGTGACTTCCTTGTCCTGACATTCTGCATCCAGGAGCTGCGGGCTACATGCAAGGCGTTGCCGACCACCCGGGATTTTGCTGTTTTGAACGGCTTCCTTCTCTCCTCTCATGGCATTATTTAGCTGGGGGGTCAGAGCAGACAAAATTCATCCCTTTGGCCTTTTGGGGTCTTTGGAAATTTGCCTTCTGACCCCACCTGCATTTTGTCATCAAGAGGTCTTCAGAAAATGATTATCCACAGTGGTGGGTTTAACCAGTTGACTTTTTGGGGCTGCCTTCGCTTCATGTTGGACAGATGCTGATGATGCTGATGACGACATTTGGGGGCCATGACTGGGAGGACGAGGAGGTAAGACTGCTGGATGCAGGTTGCATTAACCACTGAAGAACAGATTGGCGACGCTGTTCGTTACTGAGATTCACAGGGCCCTATGAACAAAACTGGGCCGCACTAAAGTGAAAAAAACACCTATTTGAAATGTATACGGATAATAAAAGGCGTTTTTTGCACCTATAATTACACCTGCGGTGACTACAAAATTGCTGTATTAAATTTAAATGAACAAAACTGGGCCGCACCAAAGTGAAAAAAACACCTATTTGAAATGTATATGGATAATAAATGGCGTTTTTTGTACCTATAAATACACCTGCAGGGACTACAAAATTGCTGTATGAAATTTAAATGCAAGGTGGCTCTATGACAAAACTGGGCCCCCCAAAAAGTGAAAAAAAACACCTATTGGAAATGTATACGGATAATAAAGGGGTATTTTGCACCTATAAATACACCTGCGGTGATTACAAAATTGCTGTATTAAATTTAAATGCAAGGTGGCTCTATGAACAAAACTGGGCCGCACAAAAGTGAAAAAAAACACCAAATGAAATGTATACGGAAAATTTAAAAGGCGTTTTTTGCACCTATAATTACACTGCGGTGACTACAAAATTGCTGTATTAAATTTAATGCAAGGGGGCTTTTATGAAAAAAACTGGGCCGCACCAAAGCAAAAAAAAACACCTATTTGAAATGTATATGGATAATAAAAGGCTTTTTTTTGTCCCTAAAATTTACACCTGCAGTGACTACAAAATTGCTAAATTTAAAATTTTAAAATGCAAGGTGGCTCTATGAACAAAACTGGGCCGCACCAAAGTGAAAAAAACACCTATTTGAAATGTATACGGATAATAAAAGGCGTTTTTTGCACCTATAAATACACCTGCGGTGATTACAAAATTGCTGTATTAAATTTAAATGCAAGGTGGCTCTATGAACAAAACTGGGCCGCACCAAAGTGAAAAAAACACCTATATAAAATGTATACGGTTAATAAAAGGAGTTTTTTGCACATATAAATACATCTTGGGTGACTACAAAATTGCTGTATTCAAATCTAAGTGCAAGGTGGCTTAATGAACAAAACTGGCCGCACCAAAGTGAAAAAAAAACACCTATTTGAAATGTATACGGATTTTAAAAGCTTGTTTTTTGCACCCTAAAATACACGGCGGTGATTAAAAATTGCTGTATTAAATTTAAATGCAAGGTTGGCTCTATGAAAAAAGGGTCGCACCAAAGTTGAAAAAAACCTCCTTATTGAAATGTATACGGATAATAAAATGAGTTTTTTGCACATAAAATACCCCTGCGGTGATAACAAATTGCTGTATTAAATTTAAAATGCAAGGTGGGTCTATGAACAAAACTGGCCGCACCAAAAGTAAAACAAAACACCTATTTAAAATATATACGGATAATAAAAGGTGTTTTTTGCGCCTAAAAATACAACTGCGGTTACTACAAAATTGCTGTATTCAAATTTAAGTGCAAGGTGGCTCTATGAACAGAAACTGGGCCGCACCAAAGTAAAAAAAAACACCATTTGAAATGTATACGGATAATAAAAGGCGTTTTTTGCACCTATAAAAAAACCCTGCGGTGACTACAAAACTGCTGTATTAAATTTAAATGCAATGTGCTCTATGAACAAACTGGGCCGCACCAAAGTGAAAAAAAACCTATTTGAAAATGTATACGGATAATTAAAAGGAGTTTTTTGCAATTTATAAATCCCAACCTGGTGACTAAAAAAATTGCTGTATTCAATTTTAGTGCAAGGTGGCTCTATGAACAAAACTGGGCCGCACCAAAGTAAAACAAACCCTATTTGAAATGTATACGGATAATAAAAGGTGTTTTTTGCACCTATAAACACACGGGCGGTGCTACAAAATTGTCTATTCAAATTTAAGTGCAAGGGTGGCTCTATGAACAAAACTGGGCCCACCAAAGTGAAAAAAAAACCTATTAAAGTGTTACAGATAATAAAAGTTGAGTTTTGCACCTATCAATACACCTCCCGTTACTAAAAAGATCCTGTATCCTAATTATAAGTCAGGCTGCCAACTACAAGTAATTTTCCCACCCAAAACTGTGAATCAAAACCCTTGCAATGCAGGGTCAAAGCACAGTCTGGCTGCACAATATCCACTCTCCTTTCAAAAAAACTGCCTGCCAGCGTGTCTGTCTGTGTTCGCATGCAGCACCACCCCCCACCCCCGCGGCTGTACAGCGCTAGATGCTCCTTTAAAATTCTCAGCCTAAGTAACTAAAAACTGAAAATCTCTAATCTACCTAAGATCTAATGTTCACAGCTAAAAGCATAACTGTCTGTGTGAACAAATAGAACAGTTTCGCTGAGCTGTTTTGGGAGAGACCGAGCACACGTCCTGCTCTTATGATACACAGACATACACTGAGGCTCAACAGGAATGGCTGTTCTATGTAAAACGAGGTCATGTGATTTTTCCAGCCAATCACAACCATACACATCCCAGTCATAACGTCGCACACCCAGCTCACCCTGCTCTATTCTCTAAGCTGATTTGCTGGCCGTCAAAATCAACATAAAAACCGTGCCGATTTCAACTTTGTCGATAATTATCGCTCAACACTAATAGAGACTAGAAACTTAGGGAGACATGTATGGAACTAGGTGCATTAAAGTTCATTTTCTCATCTTTTTTTTCAGTGTATAATGCGCCTGAATGTATGAAAGTGGTTTTTCTGCGTTCATAAATGGAGTCTAAAGTTCATTGCACCTCGCCTGTGTGTTTGGCGCATTATGGAACTTAGGTGCATAAGTGATACGCCAAACATATGTAAAGGCTATAGATAGGCAGGAAATAAAAGTCATTAGAATAACATGTCAGTGAATAGAAACGATAGTACTGAATTTGCTTGGTGGACCACAGGTCCCAGCCAAACCTGTAGTGTGCTAACTCTTGCTTTATGTATAATAAAGGGTGAGAGCAGCAAAAATAAATTTCAAATTTAATGTAGGAAAAATGAAAAATTTATCTGAACGACATCAGTGGATTAAATAATCAGTGGATTATTTAATATAAAATTTGTTTTAGATTCTATTAATTATAAATGCATATTTTATATGAGATATTTATATATTTTTGGGATATTATATATTGTTATATAAATTTTATATGATAACATTTTTATTAAAGTTAAATAATTTAATTTGATATAGTTTGATAATTATCATAAATTACTTTTTATTATAGTACTGGTGTAAGTTGAGAAATATTGGACATTTTTTCCCTTAGGCTGTGTTCACACGGCAATAATTGTGGGACGTATTTCGCCCGCATTTACACCATGTGCTTGGGAGTGGGGTTAGGGCGGGGGGCCGGCAGCCCGCCAGCCCCATAGACATTCATTATTCACGGTGCGTATACGCTGTGAATAATTGACATGTCACTTCTCTCCCCGCACTTCGTGTTGTGCGAGTAGGGAGAGGAGACGTAATCCATAGTTCTCTATGAGAACTGTGGATTACCGTAATGACTGGGACGTATCTCGCCCCGTATGTAGCGCAGTACGGCGCAAAATACATGGCGAAATACGTCCCATTTTAAGCCGTGTGAACATAGCTTCTCAGTAGTGTTGAGCGAGTATTATCGACAAAGTTGAAATCGGCACAGTTTTTATGTTGTTCGAAATTTTTAGATAATGCGATAATTTTTGGTTAAAATTTGTGCTATTAAA
>JAODAL010033988.1:0-44863 GCA_025379985.1 Phyllomedusa bahiana | reverse complement strand
ATCGTAACATTCTTAATGTTTTGTATTTCTTTGCCGGCCTAATCATGATGTGACGTAGTAAACATGGATGGGGGTGGGCTAATTTAAGTAATTTTTCATTGAACTTGATGCCATGACAAAGGGTTCGGTCTGAAGGGTCGGGGGATGCATATATTTGATCCCTGTCATAAAAATTTTAACCTTAAATTAAACGGGGAAACCCCATTTTTTTTATTTTATCATGAGTGCCGTGTCGCTGGAAATTTCTTCATTTGTTTTTTGGATAAAAAAAGGGGAGTTTTTGCACCAAAAAAGAAACTGCGTTTAGAAAAGATGTGTACCCTAATATAAGTTCGGCCCCCAAAAACCAGGAAAATTTCAATAGCAAACTGTTAAAAATAAAGATATTCCACTACATGTCTACCTAAGTTTGGTAACTTTTTCAGTGTTCTTTTTTTAGGCTTGTCTGGTTCCCCCCGCCCCCCCCCCCCCCCCCCCGCTCCCACCCCCGTGAATTTCAGCGGTGATGCCCCTTTTAAAATTTTTTGTAATACATAAAATCTTAAAATCTCTAATCTAACTAAATTTGGGAAAGGATCAAGTAATGAGAGGTTTTTTGGCGAAATAACTAATTTGCTGAGCTGTTTGGCCACAGGCAGAACGCTTCCTTCCCTATGAGACGCTGAGAGACACTAAGGTGAAACGGGAAAACGCTGTTCATGAAAAAGGGAGGGTCATGTGTTTTTTCAGCAATCGAACCATACACATCCCAGTCATGACGTGACAACATCTCACCCTGCTCTTTCTGAAATCTGTTTTTCTGGCCGCCAAAATTACGGGAAGCGCCAAAAAAAGGCGCGTCTTAATAGATGATGCCGATTTTAACCAAAATTTCCCATGATCTGGAAATTTCGATCCCCATAAAAACCTTCCCATTTCAATTTTGTCGTAAAAATGCTCACACATTTTAGCAAGCCAGGTTCAAACACATTCATCCAAGCCTTCATTAGCACAGGACCAGATACATCTCACTATTGGCAATATTGTCTTCACCCTAATCCGGATGTGTCCTGCAAATACATTACAGCTTTGGACGCGTCCGGTCCTCTTTATAGATGAGTGTTTCTTCCCGCCGCTAAGACATCCCGTTCCACCTATAAATCATTGCAAGCCATAAAGGGATTCGGTTACACCTGGCTCCATTGTAAATGATGTAAAAATAAGGACTTTGTGGTTCCAGATGGAAAAATTATTAATGAAAAGCTAAAAAAAAATTCCAAAACAAATGTTTGTGTTCCTTGTCTCCAACCCAATACTTTTTGCTTCAGCTTTATCCATTACGTTGCTGCTTTGGTAACTTCCAAAACTCTAAATAACATTGTGATGGTATTCGTGAGAGAAGATCCCATGTTGTGAATGTACATAGTACTGAGGGGGGGGGATTTTTTTTAAGGGAGTCCACCGGGAAAGGTAAAATATTGTCACCCTGAAGGGAACCTGCAATTGCCTGAACGGTGTTTTATACTATTTTTTTTTTTTTCTTTTTTTTTCCCCCGCAGTTCTCGCTCGTCCCATTGACTTGAATCAATTTTCTGCCATTTTCTGAGTGTTATATGGTGGAAGATTGAACATGTGCCAAGTTTTTTTTCTAAGACCATGTTCACACGGCTTGTTTTGACATGCATTTCACTGCATAGTTCGCCGCATATTGCGTGTTTTCATGGGGAAAACCGGGCGCAATTCGGAATCCCTAACTTTAGAGATATGGGTTGGCCTCGTCCCCCCCCGGCCCTACATACGATGTTTATCGGCGGGGCGAAAGTGACAGTCAATTTTTGGGTCCCATTTCTGCCGGGGAACGGCATTTATGGGGCCGGCGAGCTGCCGTCCCCCCTTCGCCGTGCCTCAGGAGACATCTGTAGGGCCTGTGTGGGTGATAAGCGAAGGCAAGAAATTTGCAGGGTCTGATTTATGTTGGGTATAAAATGAATTTAAAATCTGAGGAGGTTCAGAAGAAGAGGTCTGGACTGAGGTATTTATTTGTTCAAGGGCTGGTCTCGAACCAAATTTTGTTGGGAGGTATGGTACGGGGTACAAATTTTATAATCTAGTTGTCCGTCCTTTCTCATTCAATAACATAGAAGCTTTATTACTTTTATATTTTCATAGAAACGAATTCCATCCAACATCAAAAATGCATGTCAGACACCAACAATTGGCAAATCTTTCCCCCCTTAAGTCTATGTTCTTTAAAGGGGGAAAAAAACCAATAATACAATTACAAGCACTATGTCTACATGTCACGGAAACCAACAATGGTAAGGTCAACCAGAATAGCTCTTGTCCCAGAAACCCAAAAGTGGTAAAATTGCTACACAAGTCTTTCACAGATGCCAACACGGTAAGGTTTTGCATATTGTGCCCTAGGCCAGAAAGGGGAAGCTCTACACCAGGATCCTCAAAACTGGGGGCCCTCCCCTGTTGGGAAATACAACCCCATCTGCATTTAATAACCTAAACAGTGGGAATGTGGGAGTTGTAGTTTCCCCAACAGCGGCGGGCCGCGTTTTAGGGGTCACACTTGTTTTAATGTCACAGGACCCAACAATTTAGGTGTGTGTGTTTAAAAGACCAACATGATAAAATAATGTTCCCCCCGCCTTTGTCACAGAGACCAAAAAGGTAAGGCTATCCCCCTAGGTTAGTGCCATAAAAAGCAAGAACGGTAACTTAACAATTGGTTATGGTTAAGAGACCCCAAAAATCTAGGTTTTTGTGTCCCCGAGAAACAGTGATAAAAGAAGGTGTTCCCGCACTCGTCCTACGTGTCACAGAGACCAACAAGGGTAAGGTCTACTCACTCCGGTTTTGTTCACAGAAACCACAAAGGTAGGTTATCTGCTAAATCTACTGTCACGAAACCACCACCCGGTAGGTTACCTGTGCTAGGTTTTGTGTCACAGAAACCACCACCGGTAAGGTCTACCTGTGCTAGGTCTATGTGTCACAGAGACCAACAAGGGTAAGGTCTACTCACTCTCGGTCTATGTGTCACAGAAACCACCAACGGTAAGGTCTACTCATGCTAAGTCTACATGTCACTGAAACCAACAACGGTAAGGTCTACTCATGCTAGGTCTACATATCACAGAAACCAACAACGGTAAGGTCTACTCATGCTAGGTTTACATCTCATATGTATCAACAATGGCACAAGGTCTACTCATAGACTCCAATAACGGTTAACTGTACTCCTTCTGACTCTACATGTCAAAGACACCAAAAAAGTTAAGGTCTACTCCTGCTGGGTCTGCAGGTCAATAGACCAAGAATGGTAAGGTCAACTCACTCACAGAGATCAATAACAGTAAGTTCTATAGTGGTCATAGCAGTCTTATCTGGACAAAGAAGAAAATGAAAGAGTCTGAAAACAGAGAAGATGTCACCTGTATATCACAGCTGTCTCTGCTCCTGATGTCTCCGTTCAATAAATCTTTGTATTACCCATGTAACAATTCTGAAGTATAATTCCATAGACCTCAGTGCAGTGTGATGTTCCTCTGTTATTCCTCTTCGAAATAAGATTTGGCTCCATGGAGCTTTTTTTAACAATTAATTAATTTCCAGTATGAAATTACACCTTGAGTACAAAGCCATATACTGAGGCCACAACTGTGAGTGCCAATGGCCGCGTGAGTTTGCCATGACAAAACGTCACCATATGTTCCCACCTTGAGACTGGGGGTCAGACAGTCCAGCAGCTGCATGTGAATGACACCCCACTAGCATGCAGCCACCGATGGCCGCTTACGTTGCTGGTGATAATGCTATTTCACATGAGCGGGGATGGCTTCATTCACACGGAGCTGTCAGACTGTGTGACACCCAACCTGACTTGTATGCTATCTTGTGGACTGCAGCTGTAACTCAATCCAGTCAGTCATGCTACAGAAAGTCCTCATGCAGCCCAGAACTAATGGAGTGTGTTCCATTCCCTTTGTCAATGGGATACACATCCTGGTACGGTCAATGATGATTGGACAATGTCAGTCTGTAGGGATATGGCCCTGTGTTAATAGAATGGTAACAGCCAGTTGTCAATTTTTTCACATGTATACTAACCCCTTCCCAACATTGAGCGTACCTGTGTGTCCTAGCGGAAAGTACGTACTGGACACCGTGCAAGCTCTCAAGCGGGGTCCATATGATCGCAACATGAGACCATCTGTATATTACAGCTGGCCCCATGTTCTGTCGCCCATGGACAGAGCTCACTCTGGCCGAGCACGATTGGCCCCTTCACTGCTGCAATCAATCACAATCTCGGTAGCTAAGGGAAAGACAGAGGGAGGTAGCATCCCTCTGTCTTCATTGGAGCACCCATGGCACGATCGCCGCGTCCGATGACTTCCCTGACAGCCTGGAAGCTAAGACAAAGGCTTCAGGGCTGTCTGTGACATCACTTTGCCCGGCAAGTGGCTGGGCATAGTGACTGACAGTTGCCACGGAGAGCAGTACACAGCAGTTTTGCTATGTACTGCTCTCCATTGTAACAGTGATCTGAAGATCATGGATACAAGTCCCTATGGGGAAAGTAAAAAAAAAAAAAAAAGTAAAACAAAAAATAAAATAAAAACACGTACACCACCCATTTCCCTTTTACAAATGCCAATCACCCCAAAAAAGATCAAAAATTGTATGCATATTTGGTATCACTGTGTGTGCAATGACTTACTCTATAACTCTGTCACATTATTTAACCCTCATGGTAAGAATCGTAAACCCCTCCCCCACCCCCCCAAAAAACAGTCACAGAATTGCGATTTTCATTCATACATAAAATGAAATAAAAAGTGATCAAAAACTCATATAAACGCCAAAGTGGTACCAGTAAAAATGTCAGTTCATCCCGCAAAAAAAAAAAAAAAGCTCATACACAGCTCTGTATATGGAAAAATAATAAGCTAATAAAAAATATAATAAATATAAAAATAACTGTTTTAAAAAATAAAAACACTTAAAAAAAAAAGCACTTCAACATAAAAAACTATATATATTGGGTACTCCATAATTGTAAAGACACACAGAGAAAAACTTACTTGTCACATATACTGCAAAGTGAGCACTGGGAAAAATAAAAACAAAAAACACTACTAGGATTGCAGTATTTTCTTCACCCTGGGTTTCCCCAAAAAGAAAGATTTAAAAGTGATAAAAAAAGCCTTGTCCCCAAAAAAAAGTTCCCAAAAAAAAACATAACTAAACCTGAAAAACACAACCCCTACAAAGCTCCAAAAAAAGAAAAAAAAAAAAATTTTTTGGCTCTAAACTTGGCGAGGGCAAAAAAACATTTTTTAAAAGTTTTTTTTTTGTTAAAAGCAGAAAAAAACAAAAAAATTTATAAAAATTTGGGGTTATCGCTTTTAATGAAAAAAACCTGCTGAAAAAGGGCTATTTGTCTTTTTATCCCGAAAGGGAAACCGCTTTTTAAAAAAAAAAAAAAATAAAAAACACAAACCGATTTTTGTTGTATTTTTTTTTCAAATGCCTCCCCCAAAAAACCTTGAAAAAAAGTAAATTAAAACGTCATTCTAACTTTACAGGCCCCTAAAATCCCGCAAAAACTAACTGGCCCCAAAAAAAATATATTTTGTTTTTTTCTCTTAAAAGTTTTGAAAAGTTACTACAAAAATTTCTAAGATAAGCCCAAACAAAACAATACAAAAAAACTGTGGGGAAAACCCCCGGGCCCCGGGTTCTTTTGGGAGTCTCGCGGGATCGCGTCATCCCTCCCAAATTTGAAAAAAGGGGGGGGTTGGTGGAACCCGCCGGCCTCATTGTTTGAAATTACTCGTGGCGTGTAAACACCACACATAATTGACATGTCACTTATCTACCCTTGTGTTCCCCTGTGTTTGGGGTTAAAGGTAAAAAGAAGCCCTCTAGAAATAGGCATAAAAAAGGCCCCCCCAAAAGTGGGGTGGGTAAGAAATACAGCCCCCCCAGTGGGTTTCAAAACAGCCCCCCCCCAAAAACCAGAAATAAAAGGGTAAAATAAGGCCCCCAAAAGGTGGGTTTCAGGGGGAAACCCCATTTAAATAGGCATATACAGTCCCCCAATAGATAGGTATAGAGGGTTTCCCAGTAGAGAGGTATAAAGGCCCCCCCAGTAGATAAGTATATAAGGTCTTCCAATAGGTAGGTATACATGGCTCCTTAGCAAAAATTTAGAAAATTTAACTCGCCTCTCCCCGTTCCCTGGCCAAACACTTCCTCTTTGCATCTGGAGCGGGGGGGGTGAGGGGCATCACGCTTTTCTGCTCCAAAGGCACCTTACAAAACCTTTTCTTGGGGCCCAAAAACCTTTAAAGGGCCCGGGGCCATAAGCCCTTTGGGCCTAGTACGGCAGAGCAAAAGGCGGGTGAAACATCTGCACCACCGCAACTAAGGGCTCTGTCTGAGCCTCCACCTTCCCTGTAGCTATACTATTATAGCTATATAGTATATACTATACTATAGACCTGGTATCTCTTTCTGACCACTGTATTGCGGTAATATTGGTGAAGTGGGAAATTTTTTCCCGCCTCAAAAAGTAAAATGATGTCTAAAAAATATAGAAGATTCCCGTGATGTATTTTGGGGTTCTTAGGGTTTCATATTTTTAAACCCTTTTTGACATTGCCCCTTCAATTTTAAAATTTATGGTTTGGTTTAAAGGGGTATGAGCAAAGGTTTACTCGCTACTCACCCATACCCCCAGGTGGTGGAGGGTTTTTAAAAAACTTGCTTAGCCCGCTTTCCCTTTATGTGGGGGTTTCCCTTCTGTAAATTGCAGCAAGCACCCGCCGCTCGCTGCCGGGACACAGCGCCAATTCTGGCCATTTAATCACCTAGATGCTGTGGTAAACTCATCCACGACATCTAAATGATTAGAGCGCGGGGCTGTTGTCATTTGCAGCCCCAGATTGGCGTCCCATAAAGCAAACTTAGGTGCTGTTTGGTTGCATTGGCATCCAAAGACCTAATGAAGCTGCCATGTTTTTACTTCTATTACAACCTGCTATCGGCAGGGTGTAAAAGGAAATGGATGAAGTGTTCGTATTCAGAAGTACGTTAGTACTGCAGTATATAGGACAAGCGATCAACCTATCACATGTTCAAGTTCCCTAGGGAATAAATAAATATAAATTAATATTCGTATATACAGTTGAAACCAGAAGTTTCCATCCACTATATAAAAAGCCCACATCCCCCGCAGGTTTTTCTCACTATTGACATGAAATCAGAATAAACCTTCCCCGTTTTAGGTCAATTAGGAAACAAAATTATTTATTTTTGCTAAATGCCAGAATAATGAGAGGGAGAATTTTTCAGGCGTTATTATTACTTTCTGCAAAGTCGGAAGTTTCCATACACTGGGATTACTGCCTTCACACAATCTGGGGCAGTCCATATGATGAGGTTAGGTCTTTGGAAGCTTCTGATAGGTTTACTGGCAACATCTGAGTTAATTAGAGACACAGCTGTGGATGTATTTTTTAATGTGCAACAGAAACACCCTGCTTCTGTGTGTGACATCATGGGAAAGACTAAATAAATCAGACAAGATATCAGGAAGAGAATTGTGGACTTGCACAAGTCTGGATCATCCTTGGGCGCAATATCCAGATACCTGAAGGTTTACTAGTAACATCTGAGTTTGAGACACACCTTTGGATGTATTTTACAGCAAACCAGAAACACACTGCTTCTGTGTGTAAGTCTAAAGAAATCAGCCAAGATATCAGGAAGAGAATAGTTACATAGTTAGTACGGTTGAAAGAAGACACATGTCCATCAAGTTCAACCAAGGGTGGGGAAAATGTGGGTGAAGGGAGAGAGACAAGGACATTAAGCCCAGCCTCACCACTGGTGAATGCCCTGAAACCCACAAGGCAAGAACCAATCTGCTCCAGGGAAGACCCCATCTCTGACCCCAGAGCCTCCACCAGCCAGGATCCAGAATTTTACATAGCTAAATACATATTAATATTCTTTAGTTCCAGGTAGGTATCTAAGCCTTTCTTGAAACTCTCTACAGTTCCTGCTGTGACCAGCTCCTCAGGCGGCTATTCCACTGATTCACAGTTCTTACAGTGAAGAAGGTTTTTCTCCTCTGGAGATTGAATCCTTTTTTCTCTAGTCGAAGGGAATGTCCCCTTGTCTTTTGAGGGGGGGAAAATTAGTAAGGTCAGTAAAGGTCCGATCTAACACGTTATCCTGTTATCTATCCCCCGTGGTGAACAGCATAAAATATAAAGAAAAAACCAACACCAGAATTGTAGATAATTTTTTTCTTGATCATCTCATCTCCCAGCAAAAAATTGTATAAAAAAAATAACCAAACACTCACACACACTCCAATCTGCTACCAGTAGAAACTAGACTTCATCCCACAGAAAACAAATCATCACACAGCTCTGATCAGAGGTGAGATAAAAAAAAGTTATTGGTCTAAGAAAATAGTGATGCCATGCTTTTTTTTTTTTTTTTACATTTTTTATTTAAAAAAATAAATAAATAAAGAAAAACTATATAAATTTGGTATTGCTGTAAATAAAAGATCGAATCTCATTTATACCAAACAGAGAACTCCATAAAAAACAAAAGCCTACACATAAATGGCACCACAGCGGTTTTTCCATGTTGGCACTTGACAGAGAGTTTTGGGAGGAATTTCCCAGTACATTAAAAAGTACATCTTGTCCCGCAAAAAACAAGCCCTCATACGTCTATGTAGATGGAAAAATAAAAAAGTTATGGATCTTAGAAGAGGGGGAGGAAAAAAAACGAATGAGACGTTAACAGGAATCACTGAGGTGGGAAGGGGTTAACAAAAAAGAGTTGTAGATGCGGAAAGGTGGGGAAAACAGTCAAGGAAAGAAATGCACTCGGAGTGTAAGGCCTCGTTCACACGGCTTATTTGGGCACGGATTGGCGCCGTACTCCGCGCTGGATTTGCGCTTCAGTACGGCGCCAATCCGTCGGAGTCATTACGGTAAACCACTGCTCTCATAGAGAACAGTGGATTCCGTCGCTCCTCCCCGCTGGCGAAGCCGCCGGGAGGGAGGAAAAGTGAAATGCACATTATTTACGGCGCGGACGCCGCCGTAAACAATGCATTGTCTATGGGGCCGGGAGCGGCGCCCCCGCCGCGCCCCGCCCCGCCCCGGCCCGCCCCTTATTCACGGCGGATAAGAGAAAACTCTCCAGCCGTCCGGAGAAGTCATCCTGGCAATCTGAACTGGATAAAGAAGGAAGGGAACAGAATGTCTATCATCAGAGAAGACGTCACATGTGAGTCACTGAATTCACAGAGGCGCTGTCCCCCATCCTGACACGTCAGCAACGCATAGCTCCTGAACTGAGTCCCGTGTGGTGCACTGGCATGGTGGGTATATAAGGCTGTCTGTTCATATATCCTTCGTTGTTATCATGAGTAAAAGGGGCGATTTATATTAGGAATTAGGATGATTACTGGGGTGCAGCATTTTTTAAACTAACCCTACTGTGTATGGGGCCCCGGAGCAGACGGATGTCAGTGCACCTCTGCTAACCTTACTGTGTATGAGGCCCGGAGCAGACGGATGTCACTGCACCTCTGCTAACACTACTGTGTATGGGGCCCCGGAGCAGACAGATGTCACTGCACCTCTGCTAACCCAAACGTGTATGGGCCCCGGGAGCAGACAGTTTGTCACTGCACCTCTGCAAACCCTACTGTTTTGGGGCCCCGGAGCAGACGGATGTCACTGCACCTCTGCTAACCCTACTGTGTATGGGGCCCTGAGCAGACGGATGTCACTGCACCTCTGCTAACCCCACTGCTATGGGGCCCTGGAGCAGACGGTTGTCACTGCAACCTCTGCTAACCCTACTGTGTATGAGGCCCGGAGCAGACGGATGTCCTGCACCTCCTGCAAAACCCAAACTGCGTATGAGGCCCAGAGCAGACGGAGGTCACTGCACCTCTGCTAACCCTACTTGGTTTGGGGCCCGGAGCAGACGGATGTCACTGCACCTCTGCTAACCCTACTGTGTATGGGCCCAGAGCTGAGGGTTGTTACTGCACCTCTGCAAATCCCAAACGTGTAGGGGGGCCCCGGAGCAGACGGATGTCACTGCACCTCTGCAAAACCCTACTGTTTTATGGGGCCCAGAGCAGAGGGATGTCACTGCACCTCTTCTAACCTACTTGTATGGGGTCCCGGAGCAGACGGTTGTCACTCACCTCTGCTAACCCTATGCGTATGAGGCCCGGAGCAGACGGATGTCACTGCACCTCTGCTAACCCTACTGTGTATGGGAAACCCGGAGCAGACGGATGCCCACTGCCCCCTCTGCTAACCCTTACTGTATATGGGGCCTGGAGCAGACGGATGTCACTGCACCTCTGAAACCCTACTGTGTATGGGGCCCGGAACAGACGGATGTCACTGCACCTCTGCTAACCCTACTGTGTATAGGACCCGGAGCAGACGGATGTCACTGCACCTCTGCAACCCTACATGTGTATGGGGCCCCGGAGCAGACGGATGTCACTGCACCTCTGCTAACCCTACTGTGTATGGGGCCCCGGAGCAAAACGGATTTCACTGCACCTCTGTAACCCTACTGTGTATGGGCCCCGGAGCAGACGGATGTCACGCACCTCTGCTAACCCTACTGTGCATGGGGCCCCGGATTTGACGGATGTCACTGCACCTCTGCTAACCCTACTGTGTATGGAGCTGAGAGCAGACAGATGTCACTGCAACTCTGCTAACCCTACTGTGTATGGGGCCCGGAGCAGACGGATGTCACTGCACGTCTGCTAACCCTACTGTGTATGGGGCCCTGGAGCAGACGGATGCCACTGCACCTCTGCTATCCCTACTGTGTATGAGGCCCCAGAGCAGACAGATGCCACTGCACCTCTGCTAACCCTACTGTGTATGGGCTCTGGAGCAGACGGATGTCACTGCACCTCTACTAACCCTACTGCTTATGGGGCCGCGGAGCAGACGGATGCCCACTGCACCTTTGCAAACCCCTACTGTGAAATGGGCCCCAGAGCAGACGGATGTCACTGCACCTCTGCTAACCCTACTGTGTATGGGGCCCCGTAGCAGACAGATGTCACTGCACTCCTGCTAACCCTACTGTGTATGGGGCCCTGGAGCAGCAGATAGATGTCACTGCACCTTTGCTAACCCTACTGTGTATGGGGCCCCAGAGCAGACGGATGTCACTGCACCTCTGCTAACCCTACTGTGTACGGGGCCCCGGAGCAGACGGATGTCACTGCACCTCTGCTAACCCTACTGTGTATGGGGCTTGGAGCAGACTGATGTCACTGCACCTCTGCTAACCCTACTGCGTACGAGGGCCCGGAGCAAAGAGATGTCACCGCACCTGTGCTAACCCTAATGTGTACAAGGCCCTGGAGCAGAAGGATGTCAGCGCACCTCTGCTAACGCTACTGTGTATGGGGCCCCGGAGCAGATGGATGTCACTACACCTCTGCTAACCCTACTGTGTATGGGGCCCGGAGCAGACGGATGTCACTGCACCTCTGCTAGCCTTACTGTGTATGGGGCCACAGACCAGGCGGATGTCACTGCACCTCTGCTAACCCTACTGTGTATGGGGCCCCGGAGCAGATGGATGTCACTGCACCTCTGCTAACCAAGCTGTGCATGGGGTCCTGGAGCAGATGGCTTATAAAGGGTGCTAATTACATGATTACATGTGGTACCCACCCCCTAGTGAATGGGTGTTTGGACAAATTAGTGAGCTGCACCTGTTAAATCTTTCCCAGGTAGCACTGGGGCTTATTTTGCCTCCTGCTGGGAACAGTTCATGGTTCAGCCATTGAGGTGTAAGTATAGCCGCTTGTCTGTGCTGTCTGGGGTTCTACCACGATAGACAATGATGGCATATCGCTAGGATACATCATTGTCTGATAGGTGCTGGCCCCGGGATCGGCCCCCACGGAACTCACAGCACAGATTGGAGAGGCGGTCGTGCTTGTGCACGACTCTCCATTCTGTTCTATGGGAGTTCTGAGCAAAGTTAAATGTACCTCTCCCCTGTACTTGGAACTCCCATAAAATAGACTGGAGAGGAACTGTGCAAGCGCGATAGGCTCTCCGGTCTGCACAGTGACTTTCGTTCATCTTTTTCACTTGTGGCAAAACCCCTTTAAGTAAATAATGACCCATTTTTGGGGATTGTTTTTGAATTCAAACATGTTTTATTGAGATACAATAAAAGTAGAAAAGGGACAGTAATAAACCGTTGTCATATCTGAATAAACTGTCAACATAGTGAATTGTGATTTTTTTTTTTTATTGCCAGTAAAGTTAATGTAGAGACTCACAAGACAATGAGGAGCCTTGACATGGGTTGCAAGTTTGCGTATTTTGCCCAAAATATCAACTATTACCTCATATTTGATATTTTTGCAGTATGTAGTTTTGCCCTGTAATACTCAGGAGCAAAGGGTGTCAGGATTTTGTGTTGGGCATCAATCGAATAGTAAGGGCATCATCAATGGGTTGTTAGCCAGCATGGTGCACCACATGTCACCATATAACTGACCCCCATATAAGCCTTATCTATGTGCAGCTGTAATACCAGCAATCACCTCTTCATGGATAGTCGGATATGAGTGGTTGTTTGTCAGTATATTTGCACGTGAGCAGTCTCCCCTGTTTGGTGCTGCGGCTCTTCTGTATATTGGTGGGAACTGGCGCTTATACAATGTGCAATTTTTCACTAAGCAGTTTCACCCCTTAGTGCAGTGGTTCTCCAGCTGTTGGGAAACTACAACTCCCATCATGCATTTTTATCATCTATATCAGTGGGCATGATGGGACTTGTAGTTTCCCATCAGCTGGAGAGCCGCAGTTTGCAGACCACTGCCCTAGTGGATGGTTGTGTGAGCAAATTCCTCCCATGTAGCACCGGGGCTTATGTTGCCTCCTACTGCGAATGATACGTGTCCAACCATGGACCTGTGAGCGCGGCCGCGTATCTGTGTTTTTCAGTAAATAATGTCCCTTTTTCTGTGATTTTCTTCTGTAGCATATTACACCCCATCATGAGAATTTGACCGGACCTGTGAAATCTGGATTTTCTCCGAGATCCCGCTTTGACCTTTGGAAGACTTGGAACATTTCTGTTAATTATAGTGTATTTGGGAATTAGTCAAAGCCCCATTAAGCGTCCGCATGCGTTAAATGTTATCGATTATTAGGGGACACTTGATTGTTCTTCTAGAACAGCGGACATGAAGGACTCGGATCCCAACAGAATTTACCGATTCTTCTTTAATATCATTCCTGACCTTTCCATTCTAAATAACACAATTGTATCCCAAAGAGCAGCCACACCTGCCGCAGGAAATGAACTGTATCGGTCAGAAAAACCGGAGGGAGAGGAATCAGCGCTGGGCACTATCTGTGTCCTCCACGCCCCATCTAATACCAGTCTAAATATCACCCAGATCCCAGCTGCTCCGTCCTCATCTATTCTCCTACAAGACAAATGTTACATCTCCGGTGGCGTCTCCGCTTGTTTGAAGCAAGATTGCAAGAAGCGCTGTTAATTCATGAAAGAGCCCGGAACAAAAAGGCAAAAAAAGATATTTATTACATCGGGGAGAGATTCTGCTGCAGAATAGGCCAAGGTTTCTGGAGGATGATGCAAGGCTGACTTAACCATTGGACCTCAAGAGCATGGAGGGCCCCCGGAAGTCAGAGGTGGAATCCAGAACACATGGCCTGGATCCCCGGGTCCGCGCTCTAATTTAACTCTATGCGTGTCCTCAGAAAGCCATCGCCTATATGCCCTGCCAATGAGTCCTGCAGGCGGCTTTAAGTGATTATTACTTTGTTCTATTCTAATTGAAGGGGTCACTATTACAGAGGGAGGCCCTGTCTTTCTCGGCTTCTACCAATGTGGGCCACTGCCTACCAAGCTATGCTCCTGCAAATGTGGGGCCCTGCCTACTGACCTAGACTTCTACCAATGTGGGCCACTGCCTACTGACCTAGGCTCCTACTACCAATGTGGGCCCCTGCCTACCAAACTAGGCTCCTACTACCAATGTGGGCCCCTGCCTACCGAACTAGGCTCCTACTACCAATGTGGGCCCCTGCCTACCGAACTAGGCTCCTACTACCAATGTGGGCCCCTGCCTACCGACCTAGGCTCCTACTACCAATGTGGGCCCCTGCCTACCAAACTAGGCTCCTACTACCAATATGGGGCCCTGCCTATCGACCTAGGCTCCTACCAATGTGGGCCCCTGATTACCGAGCTAGACTTCTACCAATGTGGGCCCCTGCCTACCGACCTAGACTTCTACCAATGTGGGGCCCTGCCTACCGACCTAGGCTCCTGCCAATGTGGGCCCATGCCTACCGACCTAGACTACTACCAATGTGGGCCCATGCCTACCGACCTAGGCTCATACTACCAATGTGGGCCCCTGCCTACCGACCTAGGCTCATACTACCAATGTTGGGCCCTGCCTACTGACTTAGGCCCCTGCCAATGTGGGGCCCTGCCTACCGACCTAGGCTCCTACTACCAATATGGGGCCCTGCCTATCAACCTAGGCTCCTACCAATGTGGGCCCCTGCCTACCGACCTAGGCCCCTGCCAATGTGAGGCCCTGCCTACCGACCTAGGCCCCTACCAATGTGGGGCCCTGCCTACCGACCTAGGCTCCTGCCAATGTGGGGCCCTGCCTACCGACCTAGGCTTCTACCAATGTGGGGCCCTGGCTACCTACCTAGGCTCCTACCAATGTGCATATGGCTTTCCCAGGGGCCGTTAATGCTGTTAAGATGGCACCGAGATGAAGTGTGAGAAAACCACATACTGTATATTTCTGTCTATAAGGGGCCGTTCACATGGCTTATTTCGGCACGGATTGGCGCCGTACTGTGCGCCGGATTTGCGCTGCAGTATGGCACCAATCCGTCGTGGTACTTACGGTAATCCACAATTCTCATAGAGAACAGTGGATTCCGTCGCTCCTTACAGCTCGGCGAATCCGCCGGGCGGGGAAAAAGTGACATGCACATTATCCAGGCGCAATACGCGCCGTGGATAATGTAAGTCTATGGGGCCGGCGGGCCGCGCCCCCGCCGCGCTCTGGCCCCGCCCCGCCCCTTATTCAAGCCAGAATTGCGAGCGCAATCCGGCTCGCAATTCCGGCTTGAATATGCCGTGTGAACCGGGGCTTATACTGACTACCTCAGGTGGAAAATTTAAAACATTTTACTGCATCTAAGGGTAGTGTAACACGGCTGATTTTGGCACATATTGTAGCACTTGTTTTATAGGTCTAAGACTTTCTTTGTTACCCATAGCAACCAATCAAAGCTCATAGCAACCAATAAGAGCTCATAGCAACCAATCACAGCTCATAGCATTCAATAAGAGCTCATAGCAACCAACAGGAGCTCATAGCAATCAATCAGAGGTCATAGCAACCAATGGTAGCTCATAGCAACCAATCACAGCGCATAGCAACCAGAGTTCATAGCAACCAATTAGAGCTCCTAGCAACCAATCAGAGCCCATAACAACCAATCAGAGCTCATAGCAACCAATCAGAGCCCATAGCAACCAATCAGAGCTCCCCTTTCATTTCATATAGATTATTATTCCAGATACATTAGTGCTGCTCATAAAATTTAGGAGCACTCTGAGGAGACAGAACATAGCCTTCCAGATGAGCTATGGTAATAACTCTGGTGTCTAGTAGGTAGTTAAAGGGATTTTCCTACCATCTCCCACTGTGCTTAAAGGGGATTTATCGTTTGAGCTGTTCGGGCTGTTCAGCTAATTTTCTCAGATTGAGTTTGAAATCCAGGGGCGTGTTCTTCCTCTCAGCAGGCGTGTCTCCCCTCCCAGGAGGCGTGTCTCCCCTCACTGAAGAACTGTGACATCATCATTTTGTATGAAGCAGGGGATGTAGAGGGTTGTCTGGATATAACAGCTCTGTAGGCTCCTGCATGCTTATGTCTGCAGCCTTCAGGCTTCACAAGCTGCAGCAAGCACCTGTTATATCTATTATATCTCTTAGTTTACACACTGACCAACCAAATTGTACTGACAACAGGCAGAGACCTTTACTCAACTACAAGGACAAATGTCAGCTTCGAGTAAAGGTCTCTGCCTGTTGTCAGTGATATGAGTGAAAACAGTGGGGGGGGAGAAGCAAATCAGCTTTGAGAGAAGAACCTGCTCAGCCTGTACCTGACTTGGGCTGATGGTGTAACGGTAGAGTGTTGGTTTTACAACGAAGGGGTTTGGAGTTCTAGTCCCCTCACAGGGTATATTCTCCCCCCCCCCTAAATTCTACACATATGTCTATATCTCTATCTCTATATCTCTATAATGATATATATACACATACATAGCTCCCCTATATCATGTCTCATCCCTGAGAGTATATGCATTGTATCACATATGTTGGAAGTGCTTGGTGTGACTGTGAGGATGGGACACTATATAGGGGAGCTTTCTGTGTGTGTGTGTGTGTGTATATATATAAAATTATAGATGTCTACACATATATTTTCATATCTTTACATATGTGTACAATTTATAAAAGAAAAAAAAAAATGATGGGACTTGAACTCCCAACCTCTGGCTTGCCAAGCTGATCACCTATGAACTGCACTACACAAGCAGCTCATACAGACATAGTGTTGAATCCTTATGTTATACACTACAGATGATGACATCATAAGGAGGCGTGGCTTGCATTCGATCTGAGGAACAGAACGCCCTCTTTTCAAAGTTCAAACTGAACCTGTGAGGAGGTGAATCAACCTCTTGGCAAAAGCCCTTTAAACAGGCAGTAATTGCCCAGATCCTTCCCCCTAGAGCTGAGATGTACATAGAGCCAGCAGACTCTGGTTTCACTATCGATTTTAACAGCTCAGAGGGGAGTAAACACAGAGTGTGCAGGCAGCCAATCACAGCACAGGGGGCGTGGCCATGACGTTTCCTGTCTAGGGGCATATCCCAACAGGCTGAATGAAATGTCAGCCAGCCAATCACAGTGCAGGGGGCGTGTCTAGGGCACAGGAATCGACCAGGGGCGTTCTGACCAGCAACAGCAGAAATAGAAGACAGATTTACAGCGAAGCTGATATCTGCTAAACCAAGTGACAGAGGTAATGCAACCCAATTACAAAAGTGCTTATTTTTACTGTCCCCATAATCTGAGACATGAACTTTGTAACGATAAAACCCCTTTAAGTAGACAATTACCCCATACTTACCCCTCCGAACACCACTGTTCCAGAGCTCCAGTGTTTGTCCCTCAAAGATGATGTCACGTTCATAGATCACATGATGCTGTAGCCAATCACTGACCTCTGTGATCACATGATGCTGTAGCCAATCATTGACCTCTGTGGTCACATGATGCTGCAGCCAATCCCTGACCTCTGTGGTCACATGAAGCTGCAGCCAATCACTGACCTCTGTGGTCACATGATGCTGCAGCCAATCACTGACCTCTCTGGTCACATGATGCTGCAGCCAATCACTGACCTCTGTGGTCACATGACGCAACAGCCAATCACTGACCTCTGTGGTCACATGATGCTGCAGCCAATCACTGACCTCTGTGGTCACTGGCTGTACGTGCAGGCATGTGACTGCTGAGGCCAGTGATTGACTGCAGAATCATGTGATCTATGAACGTGATGTCATCAGTGATAATGGGGGGACCCTGCAGCTCTGGGACGGTGGTGTTGGGAGAGGTAAGTATGGTTTTTTTTTATTTTTATTTTAGCGCAGTAAGAAGGGAGGTTTCTAAAAGTCTTGTAAAACCCCTGCAAGTGGCTAACAGCAATAATGTTGGGCAAGTGGCCTAGTGTAGTGAATTAAATTACAGTAATATCCACACGGTGTAAGGAAATGGAAGGGATAATGTGTCCATCCCTGGGGGGGCTAGGGTAGTAGAGGGATGAATGCCATTATCCCTGGTGTTCCGAGGTTGTGCAAGAAGTCTAGGGTAGGGAAGTTGATTCAAATATCAGTAGTCGTTTCAGGTAGTGGAACGGGTTATCTGATTGCAGACAGTGTCCAAAATCAAAGGCAAGTGGAATTGAAGGTAATTTGGGAAAGCAGATGAGAATTTAGGCTACAGTCCAAGGTTGGGACTACCGGATTGGGGTTGAAATCATGCCTGCATTAAGGGGCATGAATCTGCAGATAAAACTGTAATACTACTGGCAAATTCATGAAGCCATTGGCAGGTGTGGTCTTGCCCGCATGCGGTGGCTCCATTATGGAAATATACCCTCACGGCAGAAACTTCAATTCATCATATCTGATATGAGAACAGTTGAGAACTAAAAAAATAATTTTTTTCACTCTTCAGTCCATAATAATCCAAAGACGAGGTTTAGCTGTAGAGTGTTCAGCGGTCGTATGGTCCGAGATTCTTCTTTAACATTATGTAATTCTTATGTAAAGTTACAGAAAACATAAGGGAGGAGGGTTGACGGCTGCTAAAGACAGAAATACAGGTCATTCAATGTAAGGTGTCCTGTTTTTCTCCCTGCACTGTGGACATTTACTCAATGTGCTTAATAAAAGATATGAACAGTATGACTGTCTGTGTTATTAGTTTATTTAGATTGTGTTGTCTATAACTGGGATCAAAGGGGTTTTGCCATGAAGTGAGTTCCTTACCTCTTATCTGCTCAGGAGAGAAGATAAACAGAGAATGCTGAGTCACAGGGGAGAGGGAGGGGGGCTGAGAGAGAGCCAGGGATCAGGGAGCATCTGCAATGTTTACTCAAATAATTACATTACCACTAGTGTTGAGCGATTTTTATCGACAAAGTTGAAATCAGCAAGATTTTTATGGTGATCGAAATTTCCAGATCATGCGATAATTAAGGTTAAAATCTGTGCATCATCTATTAAGATCGCGCCATTTTCGGCGCTTCCTGTCATTTTGGCGGCCAGCAAATCAGATTACAGAATAGAGCAGGGTGAGATGTGTGTGCGACGTCATGACTGGGATGTGTATAGTTGCGATTAGCTGGAAAAATCACATGACCTCGTTTTAACATAGAACAGCGTTTCCTGTTTCAGCCTCAGTGTCTCTCAGCGTCTCATAGGGATAGGACCTGCGCTCTGCCTGTGGCCAAACAGCTCAGCGAAATTATTCTATTTCTGCACAGAGAAACCTCTACTATTAGCTGTGATCCTTCCAATTTAGTTAGATTAGAGATTGGAAGATTTTATGTAGTTAGCTAGAGAATTTTAAAGCAGCATCTACCGCTGTAAAGTCACGGGGGAGCGGGAGGGGGGGGGGCCCGCGGGCGAACACAGACAAGCTCTATCTATAAAGAACACTGGATAAAGTTCACCAAGACTTAGTGTAGACATTGCACTGCAATATCTTTATTATTAACAGTTTTCTATTGAAATATTTCCTGGATATTGGGCAGCCTGAACTTATATTAGGATACACATCATTTCTAGTAACTGCAGGTCTCTTTGTTAGCTGCAAAACTCCAGTTTTATTATCAGTATACATTTCAGATAGGTGTTCATTTTCAATTTGACCCAGTCCACCTGTGTTGATAGATCCACCTTGCACTTAAATTAGAATCCAGCAATCTTGTAGTCAGCACAGGTTGTTTGTTGCCTAAAATACCGTGTATTATACGAAAACATAACAGTTACGTGTTTTTTGACTTTTGCGCACCCAGCTTTGTTCATTGACGCAGCATCTACGTAAATCTTAAAACAGCAATTCTATATTCACCACAGGTGAATTGAAAGGTAACAAAAAATTTACCGTGTATCATATGAAAAACTTAACAGATACGTGTTTTTTTGACTTTTGCCGAGTCCAGATTTGTTGATAGACACCTTGCAAGTTTTAAATTTGAATCCAGCAATTTTGTTTTGTTTTAGAGGGATTTGAGAATAGCTGTGATTTGCCATCTTTTAATAAGAGACTTTCCAAAAATTTCCATACCTTCTCAAATTTTTATATTTCGGAACATGGAGCGAAATTCAGGGGGAAAGCGAGCAAAGAGGGGGGTAGCACATGGAGGTAGAGGTACGAGAGAAGGTGCTCCTTTCCAGTGCTGGCGGACAAACACGCATGCCAGCGGATCGTCAGTTGCAGGACCGTCAGGCCTGTCATCGCTGGGTCAGGCCCTGTGAATCTCAGTAACGAACATCGTCGCCAATCTGTCCTTCAGTGGTTAAATGCAACCTGCATCTAGCGTCTTACCTCCTCGTCCTCCCAGTCAGGGCCACAAATGTCGTCATCAGCATCATCAGCATCTGTCCAAACATGAAGCAGCCAAATTTCAACTTTTGTACCCACCATGTGGATAATCCATTGTCTGAAGACCTCTTTGATGACAAAATGCGGTTGGGGTTTCAGAAGGCATGTTTAAAAGTTTCCAAGAGGCCAAACAGGATGATTTTGTCTGCTCTGACGCCATCAGGGAGGAGAAGGAAGCCGGTCAATCGGCAAAAACCCCGGGGCGGTTTTGCAACGCCTTGCAGTCCCTCTTGCTTGAAAGCCGCAGCTTCTGGATGCAGAAAGTCAGGACGACCAAGTCACCTGTGTTGATGATGATGATGACGACATTGCGGATCCCATCCTTGGTCTTTGCCGCAAAATTTTTGCTTGCGAGCGCTTCATCAGTGGACGAGGAGGAAGACGATGGGGTAGTGTCAATACGGGTCCGCCACAAAAAGGGAGAGGGCGGTCACAGAAGTCCGCTGAATATGATTCCCCAGCCACGGTCAGCGCAAACCCCGCTCCTCGCTTATCGCCTTTCAAAAAGGTCCAGGACCTCTCAAGCCTGGGCCTTCTTTTGACAACCCTCTGATTCACCCAGCGATGTCATATGCCCCCTTTTGCCAGTAAAACGCATAAGTAGAGGCAAGACCTTAAGTGGTTAACCACCACCAACATGTCTAGTCACATGCAGCGAATGCATGAGTTAAAAATGGAGGGAACACTTGGCCAAAAAAGACCAGACCGACGCCGGGCCTCCAACCACTGTCACACCCTCTGTCCCCGGGCCCCTCCTCCTCCGCCACCACCAAGCGTTTCCTCAGCTGCCATGTCTCTCAGAGTCATGATCAGGGATCAGCCTCCGCTTCGCCCCACCGTCGCCACCGAGTACCCCCAGCACCACCCGCGACCCATCCTACCCCTTCTTCGACCGCCAGTTTGACGCCCTGCACGCCTTTACAGCGGCAGTCTAGAAAGCCAGCCTTCTGTCTTCCAGGTTTGGGGCAGAAGAAAACACTTTAACCCAAACCATCCCAGAGCCAAAAGCCTGAATGTCGGCATTTCCGGGCTTTTGGTTTTGGGAAATTTTGCCTTTTTCCGTCTGGTGGACACAGATGGGTTCCGCCAGTCAGGGCCCCTCGCCTTCCCCCCAATACCAGATGCCGAGCAGGCATTTCTTTGCCAGAAAAGCCGCCCCTGCCCTGGCCAGCCACGTGTCATCTAAATTTAAAGCGCGTTGTCTGCATCTGTGTCCAGAAAAGTCCATCTCACCCCCGACACATGGACTAGTAAGCACGGCCAAGGCCGCTATATCTCTGTGAAAGCTCACTGGGTTTGAGCTGGGTGGATGTCTCGGTGGGTGACGGTGGCTCTCAGGCTCGGCGCACGCTCTTCAAAACCGCAGGGAGGGTGCAGGGCTCTTTCCCCCAAGGTCCTCTGGTGGCATAAACCCGTGCCCGAGAAAACCGGCCGTGTTGAAATTAATCGGTCTTGGAGACCCGTCCACACACAGTTCAGGACAGTTGGGGGGCTCTAAGGAACGAGACCGAGCGCTGGCTGGGTGAAAAGAACCTTGTGCCAGGCAAGGTGGTGGTGCGTTTAACAACCCGGGCGAAAATCTGCTGGCCGCCCTTAAGATCGGTAGGCGGGAGCACATCCCTTGCCTGGCACATGTCCATGAACCTTGTCGTCCAGAAATTTCTAAAAGAGCTAACCGGGTTTCTGGACGCCTTGCTGAGGAAGGTCGAGGTCTGAGTTCGCACTTCCCCCGT
The DNA here is from genome assembly GCA_025379985.1 of Phyllomedusa bahiana. Classification (NCBI taxonomy): domain Eukaryota; kingdom Metazoa; phylum Chordata; class Amphibia; order Anura; family Hylidae; genus Phyllomedusa; species Phyllomedusa bahiana. The sequence continues at coordinate 22,777 of JAODAL010033988.1, read as the reverse complement.
TCGCACCTGCTTCGTCCCGCCTGGCTGCTTTGGGCAGCGTCAGCTCGGCCCCCCCGGTCAACCGTCCATTGTTACGAGTGGCAACACGCTGGAATTCCACCTCCACATGCTCCAGCGATTGTCAGCACCCGCAATGCCATTACGCAGTTACGAAGTGACACAGGGCCCTGACAGCAGTGGTACGGACTCGGGGTGTTAAAACCAATGAGAGTGGAGGCAGGTGAAAGAGCTCTGCCACCATCCTTGCCAGTTTGAAGAAGCCACCAAAAAGGGGTCAGTGCAGTTTTGATCCCCTTGTCAGCATGAGATTGTGGTGATCTTAGTTCTGGAACGATGTTGGACACTCTGAAACAACAGGTCCCCCCAGCGACGGAGGAGGAGACGGACACAGATGCGGACACGGAGCCCATTCTCTTCGTCAGATCCACAAGGCCCGACAGTTTCTTTATTTTATCGGTCTTCATTAGGCAGTGGTTCGGGGTCCCGAGCTAGTGCAAGGTGGCGCATCAAATATCAGGGTGCATCATCTCAGGCAAGTCAGGGCTGTGTTGAAGCTGGTGCCGGAGGCAGCGGGGAGGAGGAGGAGGAGGTATTCCTAGACACCGACGTCCCTGCCTTGGAAAGAGGTTGGCGTGAATTTGAGGCAGATGAGGAAGAAGAGTTTGCTAGTGCCCCTCAACCCAGAGGCTTCGGAAACTCAAGGTCCCTCTCTCACATGAGTGCTTGGATGCTCCATTTCCTCCAACTTGATCCTCGCATTAAGCATCAAAATGAAAAACAGTTACTGGGGGGCCACCCTCCTGGATCCCCGGTACAAAACAAAACTCGGCACTTTCCTTCCACCCACCCAAATAGAGAGTAAAATGCAGGAAAATGGAGACCTTGCTGATTGATCAACTGGAGATATCTGTTACGTCTGCTTCACGTTCTTCAAATGTCACGGTGGAACAACGCCAGCGACGTGACAGCAGTAGGTGCCAAGTAGGCGTAGCGGGCAGCAGCAAAGGGAAGGTTGGCAGAAGCCTAATGGGTGAACTCTGGGCAATCTTAATTTACCACCTCACCAACGCATGCAATGCAGGCCACAGATACAACACCCAGAGACCAGCTTAAGATCATGGTGCACGACTATCTGCGTTTCAAACGATTTTTTTTGTATGTGTTTCCCGGGCCCAATAGACTTCTGGGTATCCAAAATGGACGAATGGCCCGAGCTGGGGTCGTCACGCCATAGAGGTGTTGTCCTGCCCAGCAGCCAGCGTTTATATCTGAGCGGACCCTTTAAACACAGCCGGAGGAGTCATTACAGACAAACGCATCCGGCTTTCCACAGATAATGTGGATCGATTGACTTTCATCAAGATGAATCAGGCATGGGGTTCTGATGATGTTGTGGCCCCAATTGCCGAGGTCACCGATTAGTTGCCGGTCTACTTCACATTCCTTTTCAAACAGAAATGGTCCTCTTGAAAAACTTATTTTTAAAATGATCATTTCTTACTGCAATTTTTATTCTCAATTCCCAACAGTTCATTGTGCTGGTTTTTTCTGTGAGGAGGGCTAAAAGACAAACCCAAAGGGTTTTATGACACCACCGTATTCCATTTACTCACTTTATCTTAAGAAGTTTTCGCATTGTCAATGGTTTTGGGGTCATGGTGCCTCACAATTTTTAACAGTGGCTGAGAAGTCATATTTATAATTTTTTGGGGGCATGTTGCTGTGAGATACAGCAATAATCATGGTCCTTTGGAAACAGAAATGTGGCTTTTAAGTGGCATTTTTCCTTCACAATTTTTAAAAAGTGGCTGAGAAGTCATTTTTATAATTTTTGGGTCTGCTGCTTTGAAAAAGCAGCTATACTTACTGCTCCTAGTCTAAAAAATGTTTTTTAATATACATTTGTTCTTCAAAAATTGTCAAAGGGGCTCATGGGTCAGGTTTTGAATTTTTGGGGGCATTTTGCTGTGATATGCAGCTATACTACAGGTCCTATTCTAAAAAATGTTGTTTCTAACAGACATTTGTTCTTCACAATGGTCAAGGGTGTCTCAAGGGTGATGGTGCTGTCAGAAACAGGAATAGGTAGGACACTGGGTTTAAAGGACACATATTGCAAAATGACTTGTTTTTGCAAGATCTTTAACATAGCTATCAATCCCTTTATTGAGACAACACATTTTTAAAACAAAATTTAAAAAAAAGAAACAAAGACATGGTGGGATTCCAAACCGATTTTAAAAATGTGTTTTCTAGAATTAAAGTACTAAAAAACTTGCATGTACAAAATAGCTGTTAAAAAAAATTCCTCTGATTGTACAAGGGAGGTACAGGAAAACTTGACCAGATGTAGGTTATTCAGAAAAACATGGAGTATGGAGCACGGACAGAGAACAAAGTACAGAGACAATTTTCCTCCAGCACGTTGAGTAAAATGAGGAAAAAGAATGCCAAGAATAAAGGGCACCTGGGTGTAACAGGAGCGTTAACCACCAGTATTTCCAAGTGAAGCTCAATTGGTCCACACTCATTACGGAGGGGCAAGCGCTACCCAGGTATTGACTGTGTTAACAAGGAAGGCTGGGTTCCTCACACTTCCGCTTCCACACTCTGCTTCAGCACGACCGTGTTCGTTGCGGCGTCATCCGGGCATTTTAACCTGCGTGTTTAGAGAGGACGGCCGCCGGCCTGGGCTTTCACCGCCCCCCCTGTCACTCCGGCCCTGGGCCCTGCTGTGGCCCAGGACAGTTATAGTCAATGTCCCGTGAAAAATAAAATGGTGGTTGAAAAAACTTTCCTTTTTCCGTCACTTTTTAAATGTGGGGGTTCATGCAGGTTTGGGGCTTCATGCTGCGTTCCAGGACAGGGATATTTAATTCCATTCAAGTAAAATGATGGTTCAAATCATACTGCCCTTTTGGCACTTTTTAATTTGTGGGTGAAAGCAGGTTTTTAAGGGTCAGGCTGTGGTACAAGACAGGGATAGTAAATGGTTGTGACATTTTTCTGTGGCTTTTATAAACCTAAGTGTGTTGCCTAAGATTAGCACAGTATCCATGACTGTTGTGGATGTTAATTTCCAGCTTCTCCGCCTGTTTGGGTTGTAAGAATGAAGGTGTTGTTGCTCTCCCATAGACTTAATGGTCATCGTCATAATCGACTGCTCACTATCGAAAAACCTTATCAATGGTGGCCCGGGCTATCGACTATCGCCCGATGTCGATAAACCAACGTAATCGCTCAACACTTTGTTACAAAACCAGTGGATTCTCTATACAAAAGACACAGGCCCATGCAAGCTCCTTCATGCTCCCTGTCATCAGATAAGAAGTGCAGACAATGCAAGCTCGGCCAGACCAGCTCCTGTCAGTGTGTCCTGGTCGTGCCTAATGTAAACTGTCAGGAAACTAAGGGCATGTAAGCAAGGCTGTTGCTCTCAGAGGCTTCACTTGGAGTTTTCACTCCGTGTTACAAGCGCTTTTAGGATCTGTCTTGGGGTCCGCTCTGTCGGTTCCCAAGACGGATCTAAACAATTATTAGTGAGATTATCACTGCTGTCTATGACGAACACGCAGCGGTGTTCACATGAAAGATCGCTGCTGCGTGTTTCAAAAGCGCCGCTCGGGTCCGTCTTGCAAAGAATAGACATGCAATTCTTTTCAAGACGAACCCGAGCGGCGCTTTTGAAACACGCAGCCGCGATCTGTCATGTGAACGCCGCTGCGTTTTCCTCATAGACAGCAGTGATAATCTCACTAATAATTGTTTAGATCCGTTTTGGGGTCCACTCTGTCGGTCCGCAAGACGAATCTGCAAAGCGCTTGTAACACGGAGTCAAAACTCCATGTGAACAACTCCTAAGAAACAATCAGACACCATTTTATTAGTAATCAATGCAGAAATCCATTTAATTCCATGGGGTTGGCTTACTTTTTTTCTCTGCACTGTGAAGGTGTACTCAATGTGGTCAATAAAAGACATAAACAGTACAATCTGTGTGTTATCAATTTAGTTAGATTGTGTTTTTCTATAATTGTCCCTTAAATAACAATCAGATGCTATTTAATTAGTAATCAGTGCAAAACTCCAAGTAATTCCAAAGGGTTCAATTAATTTTTCTTACAACGTGTAATTGTGTTGCTGCAACAAAGAGAAGTCGTGGAGAGAAGTCCACTGTAACTCTGACCGGAAAATCAATGTCAAATTTTGCCGATTTTGGTGTCGAATTTTTTTTTTCCACAGATTCCATCAACTATTCTAGGAAAAATAATTAGTATACTCACATTCGACTCACCTGATCCATGGCTAGCTCCTATAGGTCTTACTCTAGTGTGATGTGTGAAGCCTGTGAGTGACTGTAGTGTTCCAGTGTTGACATGTCATCAGAAAGGGCTGGTAAACCAAGACCAACCATGGGACGGGACATGTAAAATTGTCTCAGGGATGCTATCCTATTTTGAGGACAAAATCGGACAATCATCAAACAGGACATTCTGCGATTCAGGAGGTCACTTACCTTTATGGAGAAGACCAAGAAAGTCATCCAGTATTTTCCCATTGGGTGTAGGTTCAGGAGTAGAAGAAACTGCCCTTGATTGCTCGGTGTTCGCCAAGTACCAGGTATCTGCTCCATATGGGGGTCAATGTCCTTTGTGATGATTCTGTACAGATAATTGTCCACACCTCTATTTTGAGGCATTAGTTACAATTAGTGACCAGTTGGTTTCCTTCATAGATTTTGAAGGCCATCCAGTTGCAATCCTTCTCATTGACCCTCTTGATATGGTCTTATGGAGAAGACCGAGAAAGACATCCAGTATTTTCCCATTGGATGTAGGTTGAGGAGTAGAAGAAACTGCCCTTGATTATCCCGGTGTTCACCAAGTACCAGGTATCTGCTCCATATGGGGGTCAATGTCCTTTGTGATGATTCTGTACAGATAATTGTCCACACATCTATTTTGAGGCATTAGTTACTACTAGTGACCAGTTGGTTTCCTTCATAGATTTTGAAGGCCATCCAGTTGCAATCCTTCTCATTGACCCTCTTGATATGGTCTTATGGAGAAGACCGAGAAAGACATCCAGTATTTTCCCATTGGATGTAGGTTGAGGAGTAGAAGAAACTGCCCTTGATTATCCCGGTGTTCACCAAGTACCAGGTATCTGCTCCATATGGGGGTCAATGTCCTTTGTGATGATTCTTTACAGATAATTGTCCACTCCTCTATTTTGAGGCATTAGTTAAAATTAGCGACCAGTTGGTTTCCTTCATTCATTTTGAAGCCTATCCACTTGCAATCCTCTTCATTGACCCTCTTGATATGGTCTTATGGAGAAGTCCAAGAAAGACATCCAGTATTCTTCCATTGGGTGGAAGTTGAGGAGTAGAAGAAGCTGCCCTTGATTGCCCAGTGTTCACCAAGTACCAGGTATCTGCTCTATATGGGGGTCAATGTCCTTTGTGATGATTCTGTACAGATAATTGTTCACTCCGCTATTTCGAAGCATTAGTTACAATTAGTGACTAGTTGGTTTCCTTCATTGATTTTGAAGGCCATCTAGTTGTAATCCTTCTCATTGACCCTTTTGATATGGTGTTATAGAGAAGACCAAGAAAGACATCCCGTATTTTCCCATTAGGTGGAGATTGAGGAGCAGAAGAAACTGCTTGATTGTCCAGTGTTCACCAAGTACCAGGTATCTGCTCCATATGGGGGTCAATGTCCTTTGTGATGGTTCTGTACAGATAATTGTCCTCTCCTCTATTTTGAGGCATTAGTTACAATTAGCGACCACTTGGTTTCCTTCATTGATTTTGAAGGCCATCCAGTTGCAATCCTTCTCATTGACCCTCTTGATATGGTCTTATGGAGAAGACCAAGAAATTCATCCAATATTTTTCCATTGGGTGGAAGTTGAGGAGTAAAAGAAGCTGCCCTTGATTACTCCGGTGTTCACCAAGTACTAGGTATCTGCTCCATATGGGAGTCAATGTCCTTTGTGATGATTCTGTACAGATAATTGTCCACTCCGCTATTTCGAGGCATTATTTACAACTAGCGACCAGTTTGTTTCTTTCATTGATTTTGAAGGCCATCCAGCTGCAATCCTTCTCATTGACCCTCTTAATATGGTCTTATGGAGAAGACTAAGAAAAACATCCAGTATTTTTCCATTGGGTGGAGGTGAGGAGCAGAAGAAGCAATCCTTCTCATTGACCCTCTTGATATGAAATCCATTGATGTGTCACGGGCCCATAGGAAAATACAATGAAGTCTATGGAAGAGCATTCCTTACATGCTTAAAAATAACAGTAAGGAAAAGGTGCACATAAAATACCACCTGCAATGGAATAACAAGATAGATGATATTTAGCAGCTAAGAGCCCTATCATCTGTAGTAGAACTGAATCACTGGTGTGATCCATCTAATTAAATGAGTCTGCTGTAATTAACTTAATAAAAGTAAGGTGGTTATTGAAATCCACTTAATTGTAATGTCCAAAAACTGCTATTATGACATTGCAAGTCCATTTACTGCACTTGAAACATTCTTGACAAATGCATTTCCAGTTAATTAACATTCAATAAATGACTCATACGCCAATTAAATAGTTTGCGCTTCCTCAGCCCCTTCCCTTAAGATTGTTTTTTTTTTGGTTTTTGTTTTTGTGGCTTGACGTGTAATGTCAGTGTAATCTCCTGGGTTTATTCATTAAAGCCCCACGTAATTAGCGGCCACCGGATTATGCTAATTGTCTGTTTTGTTAACCAGCGCTATGAAATGTGATGGGTTTAGGTATCAAAGATGCTCGAAAGCTCCCAGGAGAACAATCTTCATATTGGTTGTCTCTTTTGGTTTGTTGGCCACCAACAAATATTGGGCTACGCAATAAAATGTAACTTTAATAAACACTTACCGGTAATAATAACCCACATAATACTGTATAACATAGACATATAAACTGGATCAAAGAAACATAGCTCCCTCATCCACTATGGCGTCTTGATGACCCAGCTTTCATATTATTCAGTATGTTGGAGATAGGAGAACAGGAGAGGGAGGCCAAAAACAAATATTGGGATCGGCAATAAAACTTAAGTTTTAATAAAAACTTAAAAATAAGAATATTAAAAAAACATATAAACTTAATCAAAGAAAAAGAACTCTCTCACCCATCAGGGTGTCTTGTTGCCCGGGGTTCCATATGATCTAGTATCTAGTAGGTAGGAGAATAGGAGAGAAAGAGACTATCCTCTTACTGACTAGACCTTATCGGGATAGTGCACGTTCCTTTCTCTCCAATTCTCCTACCTACTACAAGTTGGATCATATGGAAGACGCCATGTTGGGTGAGAGAGCTCTTTCCTTTGATTTAGTTTATGTGACTACATTATATTATGTGGGTTATTTTTAAGTTTAATAAAAGTTATATTTCATTGACTATCCCAATATTTTTTGGTGGGAATTTGGGGAATTCTGGTTCTATATATTATAACCTTTGTCTACTTTTCTCCAAACCGTATTATTGTTGTGTTTTGTTGTGTTCTCTTGGTTTTGTATACAGTCAAACTTATTGTATTATATACTAGGATCAAGGCCCAAATTCTAATTTGTAAAGTCAACATTATAAGTTTTCTGAAATGTCTTCATATCATAAAGTTTGTTATAAGAAAAAAATGTATTAGTATAAGAAACCAGCCAAAAAGTTAAAGTGGTTTAGACATCTCTTAGCATGAGGGTGTACTGCTAATATGTGTCTTCACTCTATGACCAGTTTGACCCACACTGATGGGGTCAATGAGAATGGAGGGGCCACAGCAGAGCATGTAGGGGGTGCAGAGATAGTGGTTGTAACCAGGCCCTGGAACTAGAAGTGTCTCAAAAGCTCCTCTTCCGCATCAGAGGACGCCAGTATTATAATTTGCACATGGGAAGTAGAGATGGCTCTGGGGTACTGTATTGGTGTAGTGTTGTGTCCTCTTTTACCTGCACTCTGGTGCCACCAACCATCTGGCTTTGTAGTCGACTCTTTCTCTTGAGTGGTGCTATGCCAGGGTTTCTTTTATGGCTGGTTGAGCAGTGGCCACTGAGAAATGGAAAAACAATGAAGAGGACATAGTACTATACCAATGCCATGTCCCCTCTATTCTCATGGTTGGTGGGGGTCTCAGAGGCCATACCTCCATAGATCTATTGAAGGTGTGTCCTAGTGATGTTTCATCACTTTATGAGATGGGAAAAGCCATTTAAGAGGTTCAATAGGTCTGTGGAAATATTTCTATTAAATAAACTTAATTTAATCTCTACATTGACTCTTTAAAGGGATTGTCCCAGCACAGACATTGATGGCATATTTATAGTATATGCCATTAATGAGTGATAGGTGAAGCTCCCACCTCTTTCGAGAATGAGCCCCAAAACATCTCCGATCTGAACAGAAAGTTGGTTTGGACTTTCCCATAAAAATCAAAGGGTGTTCTGAGTACATCCAATTGCACCTATCAGACAATAATGGCATATCCTCTGACTTGAGGAGGGTGTGTGGCCGGTGTTGATGATAACGATGACAGGTTATTAAAATCCTGACACCTTTGGTTATCAAGCTGCTGCCTTCCACTTGCCACTCCACCATATTTCCAACCAACTGCTGGTGAACATCTTGATTCATGCTCCTCCTGGCTCAGTAACCATACCTTCATTAGTTGTTGAAAGCTGGTTCGACTGACAGCTGTTTTTCCCATCTTCCGCATACACATACATGCTCAGTTTGGTTGAGCGTGTATGTGTTTTTAATTATGGATAAGGTAATAGGCTGCTGTGACACCTCTGGTTTTGGGTTATCTCCATGGAGAACAAAAGGATTGGGCATTGAAATGTAGCATGCCCGACCCTTTTCTACCATGACATCATCTATCAGGGGGATCGGGAGGCCCCTATATACATTAGATAGTCAGTGGATTCAGATGCCCCTTCTGCAGTGCATATTGGGGTCTTCAGTTCCTGTCTGCCTACTCTTGTTTTCTGCCAGTCTGATGAAGCTCCGATTACGTTGGGATTTAGACTTGGTTCACTTTTGCATTGGAGGGTTCATTGGAAGCCTCCATCTCAGATGTGGCGCTGAATACATTACATAATAGACACCAATAGCTCCAGATGGACCCCTTTGACTACAGTGGGGTCCACTGGGTTTTCTGTAGTAGTTCCCTTCATATTTTTTTCCATAATTTTTTAACTTAATCTGCAAGCAGGCTCCAAACCGAACCACCAACGCGGATTTAACCCTAATCCCAGCCTTTGTTTTTGATTTTTGTGAGATGTTGGGAACGTTCCTGCAGAATATGCTTCCATTGCAGGTCAAGCTACATAGGAATGCTTTGACCTTCTTCACAGTTTTCATGCAGTTTCTCATTTTCTTTGTTTAACCAAAATCAAACTTAGATGCTAAAGAGCAGAAAATTACTGAGGAAAGTTTAAGTCCACATGGGACAGAAATACTGTAGCGGTAAAAAGTGAGTGAGATTTCAACAAATGTCATCCACACATTGCAGGAATTTTCCATGCAGAATGTGACCTATGGGGGCTAATTTAAAATTCGTAATGTCAATTTCTGATTTAGAAAAAGCAAATATATGTTGGGAATTTTCCCTATTGAATAAGGAGAATGAAAATTCACAATCACATCCCAGGTTTGCAGATTTTGTTGCCCGTAGTTCTGCAGCAAAAATGGCGTGCACAGAAAAAAGTGGTTGGTTTCCATTTATTGGCTCCTTTCAATGATGGGCCATGCTGCTGCCGCTCAAATCTCTGGAGCCACAAGAAGAGGGACTAGGCCACAGGACTAAGGAAAGTTTGACATGAAAGTGGCAGAGGAAGAGTATTCTGATTTTTTGCCAAAATCTGCATCAAATCAGGACAATTTATTGTGGATATTTTGGCAAATTTCCCAGTAGATTCAGGGTTGGATGTGCAGAAGAATTCTATAAAGAATATTCTTTTTGGATCCTATCCTGATTTTGGATAAAAAGAAAAAAAAAAATGTAAAAAAAAATAAATCTGAAACTGCTTCAAAATTGCATTACGAGAACAACATCGATGGATTGCAATATGGGGCTCTCATCAAATAAGACAGATGTCGCTCCCCCAACTCAGAAAATTCTAATTTATGCTCCTGATCTGCAATCTAGCCGTGGGGGCCCCGATCAGAGTGAGGAACGGTGCATGGTACCATTTTTCATCCATTTAGATGCTGCGGTCGTAATTGCTCCATCCCGTGCCATAACCAGTGGGTGTTAGCTGCAATTAGCAGCCATCACTTGCCGGCTGTGTAGCGGGATCACGGTGCCATCCCACTACAAAGTCTCTTACCGGCACTGGGACGTAAATTTACGTCTAGTGTCGTAAAGGGGTTATAACAATTCCAGTTTTACTGTCTCTTAGCTTCTGTAGAGTGCTGCTGATATGTTGTTGTTTACAAACTATGACATGGCATGGCAATGTTTTTGGAGGAAAGAAACCATGTTTTAAAGTCCTGGATACCTCTATATGTAAAACGTAACTTCTTCCACCGATGTATGAGATTTGCTCCTCCTGAAATGTCCCTTGTCCGGTACCCCTCGGTCTCTGAACTTAGAGTGCTAGATCTTGGTCTGTAGGGCAAAGACGCAGAAACATCAATAATGTTAATACAAACTGTGTTGATTGCCAGATTGATTGATCTAATGATAAGGACAAGCTGGCCAGTGGTGCGGCCAATTAGTTATTGGATAAAGGAGATTTTGGCGAGGCTATCTGAAGGATAGCAGAGGTCTATGGAGAGGAGATTCCTTCACTGTGTACCCTTGAATTATCCTGGGTAAGACATGCTTTCCAATTGTCTGCAGATAAGTATGATTAGCAATTCTGTAATGTAACATTAAGCAGCTAGTAAACCAAATTTAGCTGGAGCTGGCTGTGGTTCAGACCAGCTAATTGAATTAGCTATTGTTGCATTACCGATAAGGGCACTTTGGGGAGAGAGAAAAAAGCGCAGCCTTCGTAACAACAGACAAAACCGTGAAATGGGATCAACAGGAAATGTGCCACTAAAGCGCACAAATTCTCAGACCCCCTTGTGTAATCCTAAGGGGGGACACCGAGTCGGAGCTCATATTGAGTGGATTCATTCTATTACACACACATTTAGCCACTCACCCATATTAAAGTATCGTCCCACTCGGAGACATTGCTGCAATATTCTATTAAACAGTCACACAACTGGTTTGCACACGGATGCCACCAGAATGCAAAACCTGTCCTTGGTAATGATCTATGCAATAGTCAGCAGATAAGTCACAATCGCCTGCAATCACATGCAATATCCATTAACCTTTCTTAAGTCAAGTTTTTATCTATACAATGGATGCTCTTGTTCTTCACTATAATGACGCTGGTAGATTCCAAACAAGCCACACAGGGAAGTATACCAATAGTTACTCACTGGCCCTCAAGACGTATGAAGACAGGTGTGCCGTTTGGTGGAGATTCAATGCAGGTTCACTTCCATAACGAAAGAGTAATAGTGATAACTGTCCTTAGTGCTATCCCTCAAAACCTCACCCTATGACTACCCCTAACTCTGGAACCTCTATCTCTGACATTAACCCTAAAAATGTTCTCTCACATCTGTCCCTTATCTACAATTGACCCTAATACAGAAAGCAGCTTTAGGACCTTCTGATTCCATGCAGGACTGAACAGAAACTAAACTAATACCAAATCTATATTTAAAAAAAAAAAAAAAACATACAAAGTCCAGGATTAGGAAGAAGGAGACTGAGACAGAACAATACCACACAACAGTACTAGACAGGACCAATACTTCTATACTCTGCACAGACTGCCATTTTCAGTCGAGCTTGATAGAGTATGTCAAAGAGCTCAGATGTGCAGCTTGATCAGCTGACAAACAAAGATCCTGAGCAGTTGCCATGAAACCAAACAGACACAGTTAGCAGAAGACAGACATAACACAGAGACTCCTGTTTACCTAATAAGTGGAAGAGGATGCCATATGTCCATGAGAAGGAGCTGCAAGATTATATCATGTATCCTTACCATAATCAGCCTGTGCACATCTCTATTTATCCATAGCTTTTTTTATACATAAGAGCAAAGTCAGCAGAACTCCATTCCAAGTTTATGACAGTGACAGGAATAGCTGAGCACTGTACTCGGCTATCTTCGTCACTCCCATCAACTTTGAATGGAACAGAAGTGCGCATGTTTGACCGCTATAATAGACAAGGAAGGATGGGGAGTAGAGGACCCCATTTTAAGAATCAGTGGGGGTCCCAGCAGCAGAACCCCCAGCAATCAGACATTTATCACCTATTCAAAGATGAGTTTCTTTGTTATATCTGTCTTGTTGTCTGTGTTTGTTTGCAGCGGTTGCATGGCAACTTTGTAGGATTCTTGCTTGTCAGCAGATCGGGATCTACATCTCAGCTCTATGGCATATTCTATAAAGCTCAACTGAAAATGGCAGTCTGTGCAGTGTATAGAAGTGTTGTTACTGTCTAGTTCTGTTGTGTGGGATTGTTCTGTCCAGTCTATTGTTTAGTCCTGTTGTATCAGTCTGAAGTATTTTGTATCAATAGGTGATAAATGTCAATGGTGGCAAAACCTCTTTATAGGCTTTGTGCAGCTTGGCTTTGGCTGCAGGGCCATCTTTTCCATTGGGCACACTAGGCAGTTGCCCGGGGGTCCCACAAGTATAGGGGCTCCAAGTAGTGTATGTATGTCCCAGATATAGAAGAAACATACCCTGGTTCCCTTGGTTGGCTTTGCTTATTTAACTGTTTGTGTGTTTTTAGGATGTGCAAACAGTTAAAAACCATGGTGGAGAAGGGAGCCAAAGGCTCCCTGCCCTGCCAAATAGTCTTGTAGGCTGCAGGCTGCCGGTGTCCAGACATAAGTGGTGTGATAATATGGGTGTGCTTGGGGGGGACATAATTCTGTTAAGATGGCTCTGTGTGGCTGAGGTCAGTTGCACCTCTTTAAGGGCTTTGGGTAGTTTTACTTTGGCTGAGGTCAGTTGCAATTGCTGGACCCCAATGATCTGACCTTACAGGGGATTTGCCGAGAGACAAAGATTCTTACCGTTCAGCTTAGCCCAGGCAGAATGTCAACAAATCACGCTGAGTCATGAAGCTGCAGTGGAGAGAGGGAGAGGGGATGGGGGGGAGAGGGGGAATCCAAGGGGGGCCCCTAAAAAATTAAGTGAATAATTAAACAGTAAACAGTGGTTCAATACAGAAAAGACCAGGCTCTACACTCACTGTCGGAGAAACCTATTGCTAAGAAGAATGATTTAAAAAAATTCACGGAGCTGAAGAGACAGAGCACAAGACACAACCCCAGGCCCAGAGCGGCTAAGGATCCGTGGCTGTTCACTCAAATAATCAAATAAAATTGTGATTCTGTATAAAAAAAGAGAACCCTTTCTACACGCAGCTTGAAAGCTTTTTCATCAGAAAAAAGCAGGGAAAATAAACCTCGGGAGTTATTCTGTATACAAAAAGAAAACATTTTACCCCCGTTCCCTTAAAAGCCCATTTTTTTTGCCTTCATCAGATAAAAAGTGTTTTAGCAAGCGGGGCCCTTTCAGTTGGGTTTTGTGAATAGGGGGAAACTTTGTGGTAACCCAAAGGGGGGTTTTGGGAAACCCTGTAGCTTCAGAGTTTTCACTTTTTTTAATCACTTTTTTTAAAAAAAGTGTTTAAAAATCCCCATTTTGGAGGTTCCCAGTAAAAATTACTGTGGCAAAACCCCTTTAATGACCTGTTAGTGTTCTTGTTTGACCCTGAGCGATTGATTTTTAACTCGGGGGATCGTTTGTTATTCACCTTTTTCCCAAAGGAGTTTTTTGTTTGTCTGTTTTGTTGTCTGTGTTTGTTTGCGGGGTTGCATAGAACTTCCAGGATTCTTGTTTGTCAGAGATGGGATCCCAAATCTGAGTCTTTGGAAAATTTCTAAAAGCTCAAATGAAAAGGGCAGCCTTTGCAGAGTTAAAAGTTTGTTACTATTTGGTTCTGTTCTGTGGGATTGTTCTGTCCCCGTCTTTGTTTGCCTGTTGTATCGTTGAAGTATTTTGTATCTAGGGGGATAAATGTAATGGGGGCAAAAACCCTTTATGGGTTGGCGCTTGGCTTTGGCTGCAGGGCATCTTTTTATTTTGGGCACAAAAAGGAGTTGCCAGGGGCCCACGAGTTTTAGGGACCCCCAAAGGGGGTTTTTTTTTTGTCACAGGAAAATAAAAAACTCCCTGGATCCCTTTGGTTGACTTTGTTTATTTAACTGTTTGTGTGTGTATTTAGGTGTGAACCAATTAAAAAACCTGGTGGAGAGGGAGCCAAAAGGTTCCCCACTGCCAATAGTCTTGTAGGGGGAGGCTGCCCATGTCCGACATAGGGGGTTGTAATATGGGGTGCTTTGGGAAGCTCAAAGGCTTTGGCCCAAATGTGATGTATGTTTTGGGCGGGCCCCCCTGCCCGTGCTTTGCCCGGGCTTAATTTTGTTAAAATGGTCGGTGGGAGGTCAGTTTCCCCCTTTAAGGGGTTTGGGTAGTTTGGCGTTGGGTAGGTCATTTCAATTCTGGACCCCGTGTCTGCCTTTAAAGACTGTTAGTGTTCTTGCATTTATCATCACGATCTGACATTAACTCCTGGGATCGCTTCTGTTATTCACTTATTCAAAGATGAGTTTCTTTGTTATATCTGTCTTGTTGTCTGTGTTTGTTTGCAGCGGGTTTCTGGCAAATTTGTAGGATTCTTGTTGTCAGAGTCGGGGTTAAAATTCGTTATGGCTATTCTTAAAGCTCAACGAAAATGGCAGTTGTGCAGAGTATGAAGTATTGGTCTGTTAGTTCTTTGTGTGGAATGTTCTGTCCAGTCTTTTATTTGGTCCCGTTGTATCGTCTAAAGTATTTTGTTTTCAATTGGTGATAAAGGAAAGGGTTTCAAAACCTCTTTTGGGCTCTGTGTGCTTGGTTTGGTGCAAAGGGCCATCTTTTCCATTGAGCCATAGGCAGTGGGCCTGTTGCCCCCAAGTTTGGGACCCAAGTGGTGAGTATGTCACAGGAATATGAAACATACCCCCGGATCCCCGGGTTGCTTTGGTTATTTAACTGTTTGTGTGTATTTAGGATGTGCAACCAATTAAACACCACGATGGAGAAGGGAGCCTTTGGCTCCCTGCCCTGCCAAATAGTCTTGTAGGCTGCAGGCTGCCGCTGTCCAGACATACACTCACCGGCCACTTTAGTAGGTACACCTGTCCAACTGCTCGTTAACACTTAATTTCTAATCAGCCAATCACATGGCGGCAACTCAGTGCATTTAGGCATGTAGACTGGTCAAGACAATCTCCTGCGTTTCAAACCGAACAATCAGTATGGGGAAGAAAGGTGATTTGAGTGCTTTGAAACGTGGCATGGTTGTTGGTGCCAGAAGGGCTGGTCTGAGTATTTCAGAAACTGCTGATCTCCTGGGATTTTCACGCACAACCATCTCTAGGGTTTACAGAGAATGGTCGAAAAGAAAAAACATCCCGTGAGCGGCAAGTCCTGTGGGCGGAAAAGCCTTGTTGATGCCAGAGGTCAAAGGAGAATGGGCAGGACTGGTTTGAGTTGAGAAAGGCAACAGTGACTCAAAATAGACACCCGTTACAAACACAAAGGTAGGCAGAAGAGCATCTCTGAACGCACAGTTCGGCGAACTTTGAGGCAGATGGGCTACAGCAGCAGAAGACCACACCGCGGGTGCCACTCCTTTCAGCTAAGAACAGGAAAAATGAGGCTCAATTTGCCCCAAGCTCATCGAAATTGGACAGTAGAAGATTGGAAAACGTTTGCCTGGTCTGATGAGTCTCGATTTCTGCTGCGACATTCGGATGGGTTTGGGTCAGGAATTTGGCGGTCAACAAAAATGGGAAAACATGGATCCATCCTGCCTTGTATCAACGGTTCAGGCTTGGTGGTGGTTGGTATCATGGTGTGGGGAATATTTTCTTGGCCTCTTTGGGCCCCTTGGTACCAATTGAGCATCGTTTGCAAACACCCCTTTTGGAATCTATGCCACGAAAAATTTAGGCAGTTCTGAAGGCAAAAGGGGGTCCAACCCGTTACTAGCATGGTGTACCTAATAAAGTGGCCGGTGAGTGTAAGTGGCCTAGTGTGATGCCATGTATTTGGGCAGGGCCCACTGCAGTGCTATACTCAGGGGCCCATAATTCTGTTAAGACAGCTCTGTTTGGCTGAGGTCAGTTGCACCTCTTTAAGGGCTTTAGGTAGTTTAGCTTTGGCTGAGGTCAGATGCATCTGCTGGACGCCAATGAACTGACCTTAAAGGTTTTGTCTCACTACATTGATTCATCTTACCTCAGTCCTGTTTTCTTGGTTTCACTTTGAATTCAGGGGCGTGTTTACTGGCTTCTACTAGGCTGCAGTAGAAGCCAGGTCTGTTTGCTATAGCAACCAGTGCTTACAGACTATAATGAGAGATTGGAACAGGTCTGTAGTATAGCAAACCCGTGCTTACAGCCTTCATTTAGAGATTGAACAGGTCTGTAGCTATAGCAACTAGTGCTGGCAGCCTGTCAGGAGAGATTAAATAGGTCTGTAGCTACAGCGACCAGTGCTGGCAGCCTATCAGGAGAGAATGAACAGGTCTGTAGCTATAGCAACCAGCGCTGGCAGCCTATCAGGATAGATCGAACAGGTCTGTAGTTTAGACAACAGTGCTGGCAACCTATCAGGAGAAATTGAACAGGTCTGTAGCTATAGCAACTAGTGCTGGCAGCCTGTCAGGAGAGATCAAACAGGTCTGTAGCTACAGCGACCAGTGCTGGCAGCCTATCAGGAGAGAAATGAACAGGGGCTGTAGCTATAGCAACCAGCGTGGGAGCCTATCAGGATTGATAGAACAGGTCTTTTAGCTATAGCAACCAGTGCTGGCAACCTATTTAGGAGAAATTGAACAGGTCTGTAGCTATAGCAAAATAGTGCTGGCAGCCTGTCAGGAGAGATTAACAGGTCTGTAGCTACAAAGACCAGAGCTGGGGGCCTATCAGGAGAGATTAAACAGGTCTGTACCCTTACAGGGGCCGTGTGGCACCCTTTTCAGGAGAAAATTTAACAGGTTGTGCTTTAGCAAACCGGCTGGAAAGCCCTTTAACCCAGGAGGGATTGAACGGGTTCTTGGTTTTGAAACCAGTGCGGGCGGGCCTTTTAAAGTATAAAATCAGAAAAGGGTCTGTAGTTTTTGAAACCAGTGCTGGCAAACTTTCAGGTAAAGTTTGAACAGGTTTCTTAGCTATGGGAAACCCGCACTGGCAGCCTACCCAGGGGGGATTGAAAGGTCTGTAGTATAGTGACCGCGCTGGAAAGCCTATCAGGAGAGTTTAAAAACAGGTCTTTTTAGCTTTGAAAACCAGCCTGGCAGCCTATCGGGAAAGGGATCAAACAGGTTTCTAGCTATGGGAAACCGCGGGGGCCAGCCTTCAGGAGGGGGGAAGGGAACAGGTCTTTTGTTTAAGAACCCAAAGGCTGGCACCCTTTCAGGAGGTTTAAAAGGGGTCTGTAGTTTTGAAACCAGTGGGGGCCACCCCTTCGGAGAGTTTTGAAAGGTTGTAGCTATAGCGCCCATGAGGAGATGATGAAAGCCCTTTAAAAGGGGGGGAAAATTTATTTTGGATAGGAAAGGACATGTTATAATGGACAAATATTGCTAAGTGACTTGTTTTTGCAAGATTTTTAAAACTTAAAAAGAGCAATTCCTTGTAGTGGGGACAAACCCATTTTTAATTGCCCTGTCTGTGATCTTGCTATGACCCTCGGATTTCCCTTTTTAAACTCCTGGGATCGTTTTGTTATTCACTTATTAAAAAAGATGGGGTTTTTTTTTGTTTTACCCCGGGCTGGTTGCCCTGTGTTTTTTTTAAACCGTTAGTTTGTGATGGGGGATTGTTTGTCTGGGTTTTATCTTGCTATAAACCTCAGCGATTGACTTTAAAACCCTGGGATCGGTTCTGTTATTTCTTTAAAAATTTCCCCCCTTAAAATTTTTCTCCATGAGGAAAAATTTAATCAGCATTTAAAACTTTTTGGTAGAATCTGCCGAAAATCTCTTCATCGCTATTATTCCGCACTCAATTCTCCCAAGACAAAGGGATACAGAGTTACATTATTGTAATCTCCTCTCCTTTAGGGGCCCGGGAATTAATAAAAACTTTTAAAAAAATTGGCCCCCAAAGCTACAGCTTTTGTTTCGGGAACACTTTTTTTTCTAATTTTGGGCCCTTTTCTTGTCGGGAAAACCCATTGGAAGTGTCACTTTATAGGTTAGGGAGTTTAAAAAGGGCCCGGCGGGAGGGGGGGTTTTGTTTTGCCCAGAAGGTTTAGGTTTGTATTTTTACACTGGCAGATACATACGTTCACATTTTTAGATTGTAAAATTTGTTTTTCGGTGCCCTCCAATTCCCAAGCTAACGGCAAAAAAACCCTAAAAATTTTTCCCTTTTCCCCTTTGCCGGGGAGCCCGCTCCCATGTTCTGAAGTGTAATGTAGAGCCGACCGGTCATTGAGGTTGCTGAAAAGCCAAAGGTCGCCTTTTCCCTTAGGGACCCCCGATGATTGATCTGCAAATTTAAACCCTCAAAGGAGGGAAATAAAATTATTTATTAGCACGTTATTTTCCCAGAGCTTTTGTATAGAATGGCCTTTGGTTTAAAATTGGGGCTTCGGGTCATCCCCGGGGGTCAAATTCTAATAAGTTTAAAGTGTTGTTTTTTGGAGTTGGGGGGAGAAGACTCTTTGCAAACAGGGGGGAGAACTTTGAAACTCTTTGGGGATGTTGTCCTTTGGGGGGGTTTTTTGAACCCAAACCCCCAAAAACATTGAAAGGAAAAACAATGTTAACGAGAAAAAAATCCGGTAATGCTAACCACGGAGAAAAAAATCCTGCACCATGTTTAACCCACTAAGCTACCATGCTCCCTTTGTATAACCACAAAAGCCACCATGCGGAAATTTTGAAACCATGGCCCCCCATGTTTTATGCCCTAACCACTAAGCCACCATGGGGCAATTTTACTAACCAACTCACCCCAAATTTGCGGCATTTAGAAACCCCACTAACCCTTACCATGGGGGCAATGTACTAACCAAAAACCACCCAGCTGAAAATGTACTCCCCCACTCAGCCACCATGTTTGAAACTGTATCCCCACCCCACCCACCATGCTGCACTGTGTAACCCTAAGCTCCATGCTGAAATTTTTTACAAACCCACTGAGCCCCCTTGCTGCCACTTTGAAAAAAAATGAGCCCCATGTGTACTGTGCAAACCAAATGAGCTCCCTTGTGCTCTATGCCCAAAGACTGACCCCATCATGTGCACTGTGAAAACCAAATAACCCAATTTTCCCTTTAAACCCATATTTAAGCACTGAGCCACCATTTGCACTGTAAAAAGCACTGATGCCCCATGCGCACTGTAAAAACCCCTTGAGCCCCATGCTGCACTTTTAAACCAAATGACCCCCCCCATGTTTGAAACCTTTTTAAATTTATGTTGTAGCCTGAGCCCCCTTTACTGGACTGTGTAAAACTGAAAACCCTTTGCTCCCTTTTGTGGAATCATTTAGCCCCTGGCTGCACTGTGCAAACCCACCCCCCAAACATTTGGGCTGCACCAAGCTAGTGGTCACCGTGTGACTGTACAAAACCCTGAGCCCCCCGGTGCTGCCTGAAATAATAAACTGAGCTCCTTTGTCCCACTGGGGCCAACCCAAACTGACCCAAAAACATGCTCCCACTGGGGCCAAACCCACTGACCCAAACTTTGGCTCTACTGTAAAAACTCACAGACAAAAATTTTTAATTTTACCTTTTTGGGGTTTTAAAATTTTTTTTGGCCCCCAAATTCACAGTGAAAAAAAAAAAAAACCCAAAATTTAAAAAAATAATTTTTATTGTTATACTTTAAAAAAATCCCTCCAAAATGGAGGCCCCACGGGCAAAAACACCAAAATTTGTTCTCCTGGGAGGGGAGAGATGCTATTTCCCTCAAAAATTAGATATCCAAAAAAGTAGTTTTAACCCAAGGGTAAAAATTTGCCCCCTTCGGGGGGAGAAAGTCGCCCCAAAAGGACCCGGCCCCACCTATTGGGAGCGCACCCTAAAAAAGGACACCCCCATTAAAAACCCTTTTCCCAAAAAGGACACAGCAAGATCCCATATGTGCATTGAATCTTAGGGGGAGAAAATTTTTATCCACATAAAATCATTTTTTATTTCAAAAGCACAAAAAACCCCCCAAAAAAAAAAAAAAAAAAAAAAACAAAAAAAAAAGTTTTTTGTGCCCTTTGATTAAAAAACCCGTGTGTTTTTGTTAAAGGGCCCGAGGGTTTTTCCCCAAAAAACGCCCATAAAAGGGTTCTTTTCTGGGGGAAAAACAAAAGAAAATTTAGCAAAAGGACTAAAAACCCAAACCCCTTACATAAAATAATGGATAAAAATATTTTAGAAAGGGTTGCCCTTTTAAGGTGGTAATGCCGCCCAAGATAATTCCAATAAGCTACAGATTGTTGATGTGCTGATCCCTAAGTGGGGGGAAAAAATATCCATGAAACCTTGTTCCCATAAAAAGGGAAAGCAGGGAAGTATCCCCAAACCTTGGGTATTATAAGATTTTCAAAGAAAAAATAGAGGTGTTGGTGGAAAGTCCTGCCCCTTTTTAAGCCAACCGGCACAATCCCCAAAAAAGGGGAACCTTTTCATCCCTTTAGGATATTATATAGTTATAGAAAGTACGGTTAAATCCCCTTTTTTTTTTAAACAATAGATAAAAGGTTTATACCCAGTACAAAAATTATAGGATTAACCGAAAATTTAAATCTTTAAAGTAGTGTTTTTTTAAATAATATACTCAGTTTTATAAATTTTACATTTAAAGGAAAAACCCTTTGAGCTTAAATTTTAGCCTTTTTTCTTTTGGTATCGGGTTCATTGGGAAAGCCATTCCTAAAAAAAAAAACCCTCACAGAAAAAATTTAAAATTTTACCTTTTTGGGGTTTAAAATTTTGTAGAAAAATTCACATGAAAAAAAAAAAAAACCAAATTTAAAAAAATAATTTTACTTGATATACAAAAAAAGGGATTTCCCCTTTCCCAAAATGGGGGAACCCCAGCAAAAACACCAAAAATTTGTTCTCCTGAGGGGGAGAGATGCTATTTTCCTGAAAAAGGGATCCTCGGGTGGCGATCCCTTCTGTTTCCCTTTTTTTGGGGAGCTTTGGTTGCAGGGCCCAGTATCGTCCAAAATGAGGATTCAGAAACATAAAGAATACTGTATTTTTATTGGTTTTATCTTGCGGCATTACCCCATTAAGGAAAACATTCCCTAAGTTTTTCCTTATCCTTAGTTTTTTGCTGTGTTTTTAGTTTGTGGCTAAATGTTTTTTTGTTTCCCCCCTGATAAAACCCTATATGATTTTTTTGGGGGGGGAAAAGGGGTGGGTTTCCTTGAACAAATCCCCGGGGGTTTTGAATCAAGGGCCCCAACAGAATTTTGGTTTTTTTTTTCTTTTTTTTTCTTTTTTTTTTTGGCTTTTGACTAAAAGAAATGATTTTTTGGGGTTTTGGGAATTGTCTCTCCTGAGTGTTATAGCACATATGGGGTTTCTTGGGATATCCATTTAGGAATTGTTTAAGGGGGGGTTTTTGTCTGACCTAGGGTGCGCTCTCAATGAGGGGGGCCGTCTGTTGGGGGTGCTACTCCCCCAAAGGGGGGGGCCGATTTTCATTTTGGGGGTTTTCCATTTACTACTTTTTGGTTTATATAGATTTAGGGGAAAAAATTTGCATCTCCCCCTCTTAGGAGAAAAATTTTGGTGTTTTTGCTGGGGGTTTCCTCCTTTTTGGGAAAGGGTCTATTTTTTTTTTTATATCAAGTAAAAGTTTTTTTTTTAATTGTTTTTTTTTTTTTTCACTTGAATAAAAGCCTCCCCCACATCTAACCATTGCCACCTCTCACTAAATAACACTGAGCCACCATGCGCACTTATTACACAGCCCCAGCTGCACTTTCTTAACCCCTGAGCCCCATCCCGCCCTTTACCCCTGAGCCACCCGTGACTTACTTACCCCTGAGCCGCCATGCTGCACTGTACAAAACCCCTAGACAAATTTTTGCACTGTACTACCACTGAGCTACCCCTTCTGCATGAGTAAACATAAAGAGCCACCCAGGCTGTCCTGTACTAATACTGAGCCCCTATGCTCTACTGTACAACATTTACCACCATACTTCACGCACTAACCACTGACCACTATCCGCACTTACTAAAAATTGAGAACTATGCTGCAGGGTACTAGCCCTAAGAAAATGTGCTTCACATTGCTAACCATCGCCCCCGCTGCACTGTGCTAACCCCCTTGCTGACAATAAAGTACCATGTGCCATTGCTAAAACCCCCGGCTGCACTGTGCTAATACGAGCCCCCCCGCTGAACTGTACTAAATATGAGCACTAAATTTTCTGTTCTGTTAAAAAACCCCATTTAGCCACCATGTTTCTCTGTACTAAAATGAGAACCATTCTCACTGTACTGAAAATTGAGCCCCCCGGGGGTGCACTGTGCTTACCACTGGCCACCGTGCTGCACTGTGTAACCCCCTGAGCCCCCGTGCTGCACTGTTAACCCCCCCGAGCCACCGTGCTGCACTGGCTAACC